>CAUYPK010063382.1:0-30096 GCA_963574355.1 Loris lydekkerianus
TGGCAGTCTTCTTCATGAAGTCTTTCCTCAGGCCAATATCTTCCAATGTTTTACCTATACTTTCTTTGAGGATTTTTATGGTTTCATGCCTTAAATTTAAGTCCTTTATCCATCTTGAATCAATTTTTGTGAGTGGAGAAATATGTGGGTCCAGTTTCAGTCTTTTACATGTGGATATCCAGTTCTCCCAGCACCATTGATTGAATAGGGATTCTTTCCCCCAGTGTATGTTCTTGTTTGGTTTATCAAAGATTAGGTGGTTATAAGATGTTAGTTTCATTTCCTGGTTTTCTATTTGATTCCAAATGTCTATCTATGTGTCTGTTTTTGTGCCGGTACCATGTTGTCTTGACCACTATGGCTTTGTAGTACAGCCTAAAATCTGGTATGTTGATGTCCCTGGCTTTGTTTTTATTACTAGGAACTACCTTAGATATACAGGGTTTTTTTCTGATTCCATACAAAATTCAGAATCATTTTTTCCAAGCCTCAAAAGTACAATGTTGGTATTTTAATAGGGATGGCATTGAATTGATAGATTGCTTTGGGAAGCATAGACATTTTAACAATGTAGATTCTACCCAGCCATGAGCATGGTATGTTCTTCCATTTGTTAATATCTTCTGCTACTTCCTTTCTTAGGATTTCATAATTTTCTTTAGAGAGGTCCTTCACCTCCTTTGTTAGGTATATTCCTAGCTATTTCATTTTCTTTGAAGCTATGGTGAAGGGAATTGTGTTCTTAAGTAGCCTCTCATCTTGACTGTTATTGCCGTATACAAAGGCTACTGACTTGTGGACATTGATTTTATATCCTGAGACATTACTGCATTTTTTGATGACTTCCAGGAGTCTTGTGGTTGAGTCTTTGGGTTCTCTAAGTATAAGATCATGTCATCAGCAAAGAGGGAGAGTTTGACCTCCTCTGCTTCCATTTGGATGACCTTTATTACCTTGTCTTGCCTAATTGTATTGGCTAGAACTTCCAGCACTATGTTGAATAGTAAAGGTGACAGAGGACAACCTTGTCTGGTTCCAGTTCTAAGAGGAAAAGCTTTCAGTTTTAATCCATTCAGTAAAATATTAGCTGTGAGTTTGTCATAGATAGCTTCAATGAGCTTCAGAAATATGCCACCTATGCCTATACTCTTCAGTGTTCTAATTAGGAAAGAATGCTGGATTTTATCAAATGCTTTTTCTACATTTATTGCGAGGATCATACAGTCTTTGTTTTTGCTTCTGTTAATACAGTGGATAATGTTTATGGACTTGCATGTTAAACCAGCCTTGCATCCCTGAGATGAAACCTACTTGATCATGATGTATGACTTTTTTGATAAGCTGTAATCTATTGGCTAGGATTTTGTTGAGAATTTTTGCATCTATATTCGTTAGTGAAATTGGTCTGAAATTCTCCTTTTTAGTTGGGTCTTTTCCTGGTTTTGGTATCAGGGTGATGTTTGCTTCATAGAACATGTTGGGGAAGATTCCTTCATCCTCAATTTTTTGGAATAATTTCTGCAGTACAGGAATAAGCTCTTCTTTTGAAGGTTTAATAGAATTCTGGTGTGAAGCCATTTGGACCAGGGCATTTTTTTGTTGGAAGATTTTTATTTATTTATTCATTTTTTAAAAAAAATTTTTTAGAGACAGAGTCTCACTTCATTGCCCTAGGTAGAGTGCTGTGAGCTATGAGCTATAACCTCCAACTCCTGGGCTTAAGCAATTCTCTTGCCTCAGCCTTCCAAGTGGCTGGGACTATAGGCGCCTGCCACAATGCCCAAATATTTTTTGTTGCAGTTTGCCCAGGGCCTAGTCTCCACCTGCCACCTTTGGTATATGGGGCCACTGCCCTTTATGGGGCCAGTGCCCTGAGCTACAGGTGCCATCCTGTTGGAAGATTTTTTATTGTTTCTTTGATCTCAGTGCTTGAAATTGGTCTGTTCAGGAGCTCTATTTCTTCCTGGCTAAGTGTAGGGAGAGAGTATGATTCCAAATATTGATCCACTTCCTTCACATTGTCAAATTTCTGGGCATAAAGTTTCTGGTAGTATTCAGAGATGATCTCTTGAATATCTGTGGCATCAGTTGTTATTTCCTCTTTATCATTTCTGATTGAGGTTATGAGAGATTTTACTTTTCTATTTCTAGTTAGTCTGGACAAAGTTTTATCTATTTTATTTAGTTTTTCAAATAACCAACTCCTTGTATCATTAATTTTCTGAATGATTCTTTTGCTTTCAATTTCATTGCTTTCTGATTTAATTGTGGATATTTCTTTTCTTCTACTGGGTTTAGGTTTAGATCATTCTTCTTTTTCCAACTCCATAAGATGGCTTGTGAGTTTGTTGATGCGCTCTCTTTCTGTTTTTTGAATGTAGGCATCCAAAGTGATAAATTTTCCTCTCAGAACTGCTTTTGCAGTATCCCACATGTTTTGGTAGGTTGTGTCTTCATTATTGTTATGCTCAAGGAAGTTAAGGATTTCTTCTTTTATTTCTTCCTGCATCCAACTGTCATTCAACAAAAGGTTATTTAAAGTCCATGCCTTTGTGTGGGGTTGAACGTTTTTGTTGGAGTTGAGTTCCATCTTTAGTGCCTTATGGTCTGAGAAGATACAAGTTAAATGTTAATCTTTTGATTCTGTTGAGGTCTGTTTAGTGTCCTAGAATATGATCAATTTTGGAGACTGTTCCATGAGGCAATGAGAAGAATGTATATTCTTTATCTTTGGGATGGAGTCTTCTATATGCGTCTATCAAGCACAGTTGTTCCAGGGTCTCATTTAAGTTCCTTATATCTTTATTTAATTTCTGTTTAGAGGATCTGTCCCCCTCTGCATGAGGAGTGTTAAAGTCCCCTGTTATTATGATGTTATAGAATATGATATTGGTCAGACTAAATAAGGTCTGTTTCAAGAATCTGGGAACATTTAAGTTGGGTGCATAAATATTTAGAATTGAAATGTCCTCTTGTTGTATTTTTCCCTTGACCAATATAAAGTGAATCTTTGTCTTTTTTGACTTTAGTTGCTTTAAATACACATGTATCTGAAAATAAGATTGCAACTCCCCTTTTCTTCTGAATTCTGTTTGCCTGAAAAATTGTTTTCCAACCTTTAACTTGAAGTTTTAATTTGTCTTTTGAAGCTAGATATGTTTCCTGCAGACAACAAATGGATGGCTTATGTTTTTTAATCCAGTCAGCCAATCTATGCCTCTTCAGTGGGGAATTCAAGCCATTAACATTTATTGAGATAATCGATAAGTGTAGTAATGTTCTGTTCATCTTATTTTGTGAGAGTCCATTGCTTAGTTTTATCTTTTGCATCATTGTGGAAGTTAGGTTCTGTCCTTTAATTTCTGATTTCTTACTTTGATGTTGATCCATTGTGATGGTCAGTGTGTAGAAAATGTTGAAGTATTTCCTGTAGAGCTGGTCTTGTCGTGGTGAATTACCTCAATGTTTATATATCAGTAAATGATGTGATTTCTCTATCAATTTTAAAGCTTAGCTTAGCAGAATATTCTGGGCTGTAAATTGTTCTTTTTAAGTAGATTAAAGGTAGATGACCATTGTCTTCTTGCTTGAAAAGTTTCATTAGAGTAGTCTGCAGTCACCCAGATGGATTTTCCCTTGTAGGTCAACTGGTGCTTACTCCTGGCAGCTTGCAGAGTCTTGTCTCTTGTCTTAACTTTGGACAGATTCATCACACTTTGTTTTGAAGAAGCTCAGTTAGAGTTGAGGCAATCTGGGGTCCAATATCCCTCTGAAAGGCATGTGACAGAATCTTTGGTGATATTTGGGAAATTTTCATTATTCTCTAGTATGGCTTTCATTCCCCTGGGGCATTCTTCTTCCCCTTCTGGGATACCTATAACTCATATGTTTGAATGCTTCATAAAGTCCCATGATTCTATCAGTGATCGTTCTGCTTTCTCTCTATTCTTTTCTGCCTCTTTAATTATCTGAGTTATCTCAAGAGCTTTGTCCTCTACCTCTGAGATTCTTTCTTCTGCATGGTCTCGTCTGTTGTTGATACTTTCTGTTGCATCTTTAAGTTCCCTAATTAACTGCTTCAGTTCCCTCAGCTCTGCTATATCCTTTCTATATTCTTCATATTATTCATCTCTTTTTTTTTTGTTCATCTCTTATTTGATTTTGTTTTTGGATTTCCTTTTGGTTATTTTCCACTTTATCAGCAGTATCCTTCATTGTTTCCATCATTTCCTTCTTTGTTTTCATCATCTGTATTCTAATTCCCTTTCTGTCATTTTTAACATTTCTTTATAGGTGGAATCCTCTGCAGTAGCTACTTCATGATCCTTTGTGGGGGTTTCTCTGGACTGGTTTTTTTATGTTGCCAGGATTTTTCTGCTGATTCTTCCTCATGAGTGTTTTCTTTATCTGTTTCCTTGCCCTAATTCTCCTTTCACTTCCTCTGGCTCTTTAAGTTACCGTGCCTCTGAACTAGGGTTTCAATGAATCCTTTTATTACAGGACCAGAAGGATGATAAGATTGAAGAGCAAGAAGGGAAAAAAGAAAGAAAAAAGAGAAAGGAGAGGGGGAAGTAAAAGGAAACATTGACAAAAAGAAGAGAGGCACAGAAAGGGGGAGACAGGAGCAATATAGGTGTACAATAGGGTACTTTGACCCAACCTTAAAAAACCCTAACCTCTGGGGGTGCCAGGTTGGGTGGTTCCCTTGAGGTCAGCAGTTCTTTGCTAGCCTGTTCAGACAGAGTACCCCACACCCACCAAGTAGAAAGGAAAAACAAAAATGCTATAAATCAAACCAAAACAAGCAAACAAAAATGCTATAAATCAAACCAAAACTTTACAGGATAACATGGGGGGGGGACAAATAATAGGGGCAGAAACACTAGCAAAAATGAAGTTCTAATTGTTAAAGAAGGCAACAATGGGAAATTATATTTAAACGAGAAAAATGGAAACCAATTTATAATAACTCACACTTGCATATGAAAAATGAAACACAATTTTAGCCTAAGTTGAAGGAGGGAAGGGGAGGGAGAGGGATGGGGAGGAAGAGGGAGGGTTAGTAGGGGGACCACAACTATGGAGAACATTGCAAGTACAAGTTGGATCTATCATATGTAGAGCACAAATGTCCTAATGTTATAATTGGGTAAATGAGGTGAAAGCTATATTGATTAGTATGATGTAAACACTCCAATTTGTACACATAATCAACACACTGAAATTGGCATAAATGTATTTATGATCTATGTGCAAAAGACTTAATAAAAAAAGAGAAAGTTCACAAAGATTAAAAAAAAAACTAGAAAAATGAAGAAAAAAAGAAAATCTAGAGGGAAAATGTTGAAATAAAAAAACAAAAACAAAACAAAGCAGTATATCTATCTTGCTGAATATTGTCTGGGCAACAGATGATCTTCTGGGGTATGAGATATTAATATCTCAACAATGCTGATATTGCTATATGAGATAGAGATTGGAGACCTCTGCTGATTTCTCAAATCCCGCAGGGTGAAGAACCTAAATCTCTTCTCAGCCCACTTAAAAGGCACTTTGAACTGCTAACTTTGGCTAATCAGAAGTTTTCCCAGGAAGCACTTGTCTCTGGGACCACTTCTTGTGTGGCTGTCCACTTACCCAGTGTGCCAAAACTGGTTTCGCTCTTTGCCCCTGGGGGCCAAGGCTATAAAGAATCGCAGTCCCCACCTTTAGGCTGCTCAGGCACTAGATTATTCACCCAAGGTCTCCTGCCCAAAGCTTGCTCTGCAACCTTGAGGGTGAAGCTTGCCAGGGCAGTTCTCCCATAATGGCTCCACATGGCCCACAGTAAAACACTATTAGCTCCGTCTAGCTCAGTAGCTCAGTCTGGGACCCTAGACAATGCTTAAAGTCCTCTGCACTCTTGCCCAAGTTCTCCCAATTTAGTTAAACTGAGTGCCAAGTCCAAAAAAAAAACAGCTCACAGGTAAGGCCTTTCCAATCTCACTGCTGCTATACTTTCAGCTGCTGGTGGAATTAGACAGAATAAACACACACAATCCCTTGCCAGTTCTCCACTGATTTTTGTCCTCCTCATGGGGTCCAGAAGTCTCTCCCTGACTCATTGTATCCCAAAAGGGATGTTTCTGGGCAGATCCCACCAGCCAGAGATTCCTGGAATCTTCTCTCCCCAGTCTCACCATGCCCAGTTGCAAGGAAGCTATTACTCAGCTGCCATCTTGCTCCTCCCTATTTTGTTGTAGCTCTTATTCCCGAGAATCAGTGGGGAGGCAAAGCAGGCCTGACTCCAGTCTATTGTTTTGTTACATTTTATTGCTTTAAGAAAAAAACTGGTTCCACTTGTCACCCTGCCTATTGCATAAGTAGGTATTTTAAGTAAACCTACTTGGAACTGTTAGAATTATTAGTATTATATAAAAAGTCACTAACTACCCTTGTGACAACAGCCCTTGTGATTTGTCAAGGTGGTGTTCATACCATCTGTATATGATACTGAAATGTTAAAAGAATAAGCTTGACTCCATTTTACTATTTACTCTCTTTTACCTTCAAAACTAGTTCCTCTTGTTTGCCCTCCCATTGTGTAACTATAAATGCATTTGCTTGTGATTGTGGCCCTTGTAATTGTAGCTTTTTATGATCACATCCTTTATGAACCTGTAAATTCCCTTCCCTGCATTTCCGCCCTAGGACACTGGTTTGTACCTATTCTGTAAGGAAGAAAAATCACTAATCACTCTCATAATCATAGCATTATGATTTATGTAAAACACCCAACCACCCTACTCTTGTGATTCCCCCCACCCCTTTAACTGCTATTTTCACTTCTGTAATAATACTGCTTGCCCCTTGGAAAATTTTTGCCCTATAAAAACCAGAGCCACAGACAACTCCAGACTGCTCTGAGAAACCCTGTGTTGGGACACCGAGTCAGTCGCTGACCAAGGACTCCTCTTTAAATTCAACTTGCCTGGTGGTATGGTCTTTGAGAGACTCCTGGGCATAACACTTCGTAACATCCTTCTACACATAAAATCAATATAATAATCAATACTTCAGTTGTCCTGTGACTTTTTGACTCTGTGTTTCTGCAATTTTCTAAAAAGTCACTTCTCTATAACTTACTCATACAAAAGTTAGAAATTCAGAAAAGAAAGTCAAGAAAGAAAAATAACTTTCTGATATAGCCACTAATAACATTTTGGAGATCTCTCAGGAATTCTTCTTCATATTTTTATAACTATTTCTATATTACTTACAATGATGGTATTGTACTCCACTGTTCTGCAATCTGCTTTTTCACTGAACAGCACAGTCAATACTTTTCACATACAGTCACTAAACTTCACATAAAGCAGAAAAGCCCCTTAAAGTGTAATGTCATTTTGCTCGTTTCTCCAATTTGTTCTCTGAGACAACATCAGAAACTAAGTAGATTTAAATTTCAACAGTGTTTTTGACTACGTTCCCTCAAATCCTTGACCTAATTAATCGCTTATCAAATTTTACTGGGAATCAAAAATACCAAGTCTGTTAAGCTACGATTTCTTACATTTTCATTTTTTCTCCCTTAAAAAGATATTGGACAATATTTACCCAGCTCTAGGCTCCTGGCACCTCTCCAATTCTTTGAGTTCCTAGAGATTACCAACAGTGGTTTTTGTCACCCATCTGTGAGTTCTTTGAGTCCTGGGTGTCTCTGTTGTTTGGGCTTTCAAAGCCTATGATAAATTAATTTGTTCAACACATTGTCTTTTTAAATATTCTCTACATTTGCAAGTCTTCATCCTTTGGGGGAAAGTTGAGTTCTTAATACAACCCAAAATAATGGCTGCTTAATTTAGTGAATAGAACGTGTGGCAAATTAAAAGGCATCATTTTTTGTGTCACAAACAAGATTTTGACTCTCAGGTTGCACATCTGGTCATCTTGTGCAGCTCACTGACTTTCTCCAAAGGAAACGTAAAGGAGAAGTTCCAACAAAGTTTTGGACTATACCAGTATTGATATAATATATAGATAATAGCCTGCAAAAAAGGAACTACTCTGGACATATCAGCTTTACTGTGTTTGATATCTTTTAAAAATCCAATTTTATTACATTATTAACACTGTCTTAGTCTGCCTAGGGTACCATTAAAAAGTGTGTCAGATTGGATGGCTTAAATAACAAAAACTTATTTTCTCATAGGTTTCGATATTGGGGAGTCCAAAGTCAAGGTCCAGATGACTGGGTGTTTAGTAAAGACTCCCTGCCTGGATTGCAATTTGCTGCCTTTTTGCTATGTCCTCACATGTGAAGTGAGAGCCATGAGCACTCTGGTCTCCCTTCTTAAAAGGACACTGATTCTGTAGGACCAGGGCTCTACCCTATGACCTCATTTAACCTTAATTGCATCCTTACTCCCAATACAGCCACATGGGGAGTTAAAGTTTCAACATATGAATTTAGAGGGGACACTATTCAAACATATCAGATCCTATAGTCACAACTTCCTATAATCCTGTCACAGGGACCACATTTAACAAATCAAACGTTAGAGCTTCCTGTTTGAGGAGCTTGAGGTGTATTTATGGGAATAATGGGATTTAGGAAATCAGGGGTAGCCCAGCTAATCCAGGAATCATCATCACTTAATTCCTGCCTATGGTGAATTCTGTTAGAAAAATGTTTTCTTCACAATTAATCTTCATCTTTATTTTATTTGCTAAATAAATGTGTGTGAATAAAGGAAATGTCTATGTTTTCACATAATGCATAAAGATCAAAAAAAAAATAAGTAAAGGAAATCTCTTTTAAAAAGAAAAGAAACTTAATTGTTGATTTCCCCTCTTTTCTCAGCCTCCAGAAGAAAGGACTCTGGCAGTCAGTTTGGAGACTTACAGGGGTTCTCAAACTTTTTAAACAGGGGGCCAGTTCACTGTCCCTCAGACCGTTGGAGGGCTGGACTATAGTTAAAAACAAACAAACAAACAAAAAAAAACTATGAACAAATTCCTATGCACACTGCACATATCTTATTTTGAAGTAAAAAAACAAAATGGGAACAAATAACAATCACACCGCCACATGTGGCCCGCAGGCCGTAGTCTGAGGACCCCTGCGGAAGGGGCAGTAATAACCATCCTCCTCTCTTTCTCACTTATACTAGGGGACAGGATTTGAGGTGGGAGGGATTAAAGGGCTCTTTAAATCCAAGGGGCATTTTTGCCTTTGGAGAATTTTTTTTGGCAAATAGTCCTGTTTTATATATTTTGATGGAAAGCCTTTTGATGTGTAGGTACCATTAGTTTGAAGGATGCTGTTATTTCTAGAGTCAGAATAGTTCCCAGAGGAGAGAGAGAAAGGCCAGCTGTTTAGAACATAAGAGAGTCTAAATGGATGTTCACATTTGCATTGAGAATCCTTTAGCTGCTCAGGATAGAAAAGGTGGGAGAATATGGATTAAAACTGCAGTTCTGACCTACAGAGGTCCCCATGGGGGTATTTTCCAGAAGCCTGGGGGCAGTGAGTAGAGTATATAAGGATGGGGAACCACTCTTAATTACTAGCAAAAGTAACTTCTCTTCTGCCAGAGCACACATCATGAATAAAACAAGAACTCTTCTAAAGGACCATCTACCCACACTGTGTTGGAAGGGATGACCTGGTGAACTACCTCTTTAACCTCTCAAAAATGACATTATGGGCTCTGCACCCATAGGTCAGTGAGTAGGGCACCGGCCACATACACCAAAGCTAGCAGGTTTGAGCCCCACCAGGGCCTGCTAAACAACAGTGACAACTGCAACCAAAAATATTCAGGTCTTGTGGCAGGCACCTGAGGCCGAGGGAAGCTGAGGCAAGAGAATTACTTAAGCCCAAGAGTTTGAGGTTGCTGTGAGCTGTGATGCCACAGCACTCACTCTATCCAGGGTGACATAGTGAGACTCTTTCTCAAAAAAAAAGACATGTTTTGTCATTTTTGGCCACAAATGCATAGATGTAATTTTCTGTATCATGTAGATCTTTATCTAAGGACATGGTAGCTCCATGCTACAGCCATGATTCCAATCATTTCTTTAGGCTTTAGGTTCCTCTGGTTATTTTTCAGTTTCAGCACATAATTATACTCTGGATCAATACGGACTACTCAGATGCACCATTTCCTTTTTTGTTCTGTTACTTTTAACAGACCAGATTGAAGGGATATGTTTTTGTTTGCTTGCTTCTCTTAAATAGCTGCTATTTACAAGCGATACGATCTGTGGTGCTTTCCATATGAAGAGTTTATTTACCAAGATACTAGCATCTTTCTGTGCCAGGAAAGGGTAATACCTGTCTGACTGCCTCAGCTGTTCTGGCCACATGTCCCAAATTATACCAGAAAACATACAACTGACAATATGAGAGTCATGGTGTAGATTTTTAAAAAACAGTATGTCAAGCTCTAGACATTGTTGCAGAGTTGCTTCTGGGTTATCTTGAATAATTTGCAGACAACCCATTTTAATTTTCTCTAGTCCAAAAGTTTGTTAAATTAAACTTAATTTTCCTGGACATTCAAAGAAGGAAAAGATATGTATTTTTCTGTAATCAGTATGCAAAGAAGAGAGCAGTAAGAACCATTTGCCCCAATTCACTTCTCTTTCCTCTGGTTTCTTCTCTGGGCATTTTTCTCTTTGGGATGAGTCACCGTAGGGTAGACTGCGTTGATTCCCCCCATACTCCCTATCTGATCAGAGCAGCAGAAGTGGAATTGCATCTCAGGACATAATTCAAGTAGGGTAGAGGATACGGTGTCAACAGTTGGAATACCAGTCTTGTTTATTTCAGCCCTTGTTAGTGCTCTGAATAACATGATGCAGTAATCAATATTTTGCCTGATTACTTATTTTTTTCTCTTGTTCAATAGAATGTAAGGTAAAAAGATTTAAATGAGGGTACCAAAATTTGCTCATCATTAAATCCTAGTTTTTAATACAATACCTGGCATGTAGTAAATATTCGAAAGTGTCATTGGTTATATGAGTATGTGAATGAATGAAGGTATTCTTTCTTAGACCCTTGTATGTTTCTTCTCTTCCTCCTCTTGGTCTTCCTTTCCTCCTCCTCTTCCTCCTTCTTTTTTTGGATCCAATTCCACTCTCACCTCCTCACTGACCCAGTTGTTCCAGAATCAGGACTTTACTTTCTCATTGATTTATTTCTTTCCTAATCAGAGGTATGCAAACTTAATGATTTGGGTTCAGTTACTCTATTTACTTAAAGAGAAAAGTTTAATCATGAAGTTCTTCAAGTTAAGTCCTGCTGGCAAAACTAAATTATCTTTGATCCATCATGCAATTCTAATAAAAATTTATTCACTATCTGAACTCCTAAATATGTCAATATATTTTTGCTTCTCTTTTTTCTAGGAGAGAACATATTATCTGAATAAGACAATTCCAATTCTTTCTTCATCCTAACTCTCAAAGTTAGATACAAACAAAACTAAATTTCAGAAATTTCCCATACAGATACACTGTGTGTATGTGTATTTCCATAAAAAATCATAGCATGAATATATGCAGGGGAATCTGCTAATGAGTAAAGTTCAACATAAGGATGGCCCTTCTGATACCTCATACAAGTGGGTTTCCTCAGCAAAGTATTAATAGCTAAAAGGATTTAGATACAGAGCAGATACTCTGTGTGCCCAATGTATTAATAAAATAATATTATTGTAAGACACTGTGTTTTTCTATTGCATACATGAGAAAGCTAGAAAAATGGACAGCTTTTCCAAACTTCAAGTTAATTTCTTCTTTTTAGTGCTTTTGTCTCTTCTTTCAAAAGAGCTTGTCAGCATTCCTTGAAAGCAACTGTCAAATCAACTCTCTTAAAACAAAAGTACTTATGAGCTCTAAGAAACTGAATATATTCATGGGGTTCACTCTTCATTCAAAGCCTTGAATTAACAACCAAACCTACAGTTCGTGAGTTGTATAACACTTACCTAACACTACTTTTGTCCAACCAAAAGACTGGTACAAAGCATTGGGGAAGACTACCGGGAGCATTTGGTGTATGAATCAAATCTTTAGCTGTCACGAAGCTTATGCAAACACAACTGGGCTCGTTTTGTCAAATTAGAGACAATCTTTATACACATCTTGAATACCAATTAATAATTATTATTTTTTATTTTTTTTCCAATTAATAATTATTGAGATGACCAGCAGTGTCCTAAATATCAGTAAAATAGCTACAATGTCCATAAAGGCAAGGAAAATATGTTCATTTGTTTGAATGTTGAGCTAGGCCCCTCATCACTATGGAATCCTTTACGTGCCCTAACACACCAGACGTCAACAAGGAAAGCCCAAGATCTGTGTGGCCTCCAATAAGCAGATGAAACATGGATCAGCTTTAAGCAGAGGAGTAACAGACTGAACCAGAACAGAAATAGGATCTTAAAGAAGGTATATCAGCCAAAACTCTTTTGTTGGCAAATGGTAGAAAACTCAACCAAGTATAACTGAAAAGGAGCTTCCTGGATCACAAAGCTGAAAAATACATGGTTAAAATTCCATTTTTAAGAATGGCTATGTCTAAGGACTCCAGTGATGTTGAGAGGACTTGGCCTCTCACTTAAGTTTGCTTGTGTGCACTGTCGTCTTTCTTGTCTCTCTCCTCCCACTCCTTGACCTGCATTTCTGTTTTTTGCCTCATGCTTTGGCAAATTGGCTTTGGCAAATTGGCTTCCCCCTCATTGAACAAGATGATATCAGTAACTCCAGAACAACACTGCTACTAGCTCAGCAACCTCAGTCCTTCTAAATGTTGCAAAAAAAGGCCCATTTTGAGTGTTGTTGAATCAAGTTAAATTAATAATCCATCTCTGAATCTATTTCTATGGCCAGGGATCAATGCCAATTGGTTAGACTTGAGCCAGACTTGTCTAAACCTGCAGGAAAACTGGGCTTCTGCTACCAGAAGAAAGAAGAGTAGATTAAAGGTAGGAAAAATCGCAGTTAACCAGTACTGAAAGAGATAGAAATACCATGGACTAAGCCAAAACAATGGAAGTAGGGGTGAGAAAATCTGTATGCTTCAGGGGGCAAAATGGAATGAGGGAGCACCACAGAAAACGGACCCTCAGCTTCTTGGCTTCTGAAGTCTTGGAGCTTGGGTTAACTTACACCCAGATTTTGCTTCCAGCAGCAGGGGTTGTTGTGAGAGGCCACTAGGAAGCACATGAGAAAACATTTCTAGTTTTGTAACATGTGGGATCTCTGATGTTGCCACAGTTACTAGCTCTGATTCCCATCCATACCCCCCTGAGAGCTGTTGGCACTGCTCCCAGCTCCTAATGCTCTGTTTACACCATTGGACCCTATGGCCAGTCAGTAGATTAGTTAAGAATAAGTGTTAACCAAAGGGTAACTCAGCATGAATCAAAAGACCCAGGCACCATACTTAAGGAAGGACAGGTTCTGAGTTTTTAATAGGGGGTGGGAAAGTATGATCGTATGTGTAGTTTTACCTGGGACATCCTGATATTGTCCTGGAGAAATGACTGATCTCACTGTCTTTCCATACTCAAAAAAGTCCTAGATTAAAGGATAAATTATTGCATTATCTTGGCTATTATATCACATTGTCTTGGAGAACAGGGGCATGCTGGGCCAAATGCAAGAGGAAGAGGCCATGAGAGAGATGGGGAGAGAGAAAGATACATTCGGGGACACCACACAGCATTGAGACCTGGAGGAGGAATGGGCACTGCTTCCCCACCACGGCTCAAAGACACTGTCTCAGCCGGAAATGCCTTCCACTCCAGGAGACATTTTGTTACAGTAAATGTCCCTTTCTGACTTGAGCAAATACTTTGTATAGGTTGCCTTGATGCAAACAGAAATTTCTCATTTTATCATGATGTCTTTTTTAAAAACTTTTGTTTGTTTTGTTTTGGCTTGGTGGTCTCATTTTAAGTGCTTTTTAAATCTGCACCATGTTTTCTCTTTTTTAAGAGCAAATCAGTCTTTTTTGCAACTGGGCCCATTTCTACCTTTGTGCTTTAACATATGATACTGGAGACCATTCTATATTCGTATTACTTAGGATCAAAATGGAATTCTGCAAAACTACCTAGTCATGTGGAAGTCACCAGACTTGTAGAAAGACAAATGGTACCTTTTTTCATTAAATGAGGCCAAAATGCACCTTCTGGAGCATTCAACATGTATTCACAGAGGAGTTAATTTATTTATGCGGCAGCATGAGCTATTATTTGATTATTTCTTGTGGCTTCTCGAGGTTTCTGCGTGCCTCCCAGCAAGGAAAGCAGCACAGGTGAACACCAAACAGGTGGCATAAAGGCACATTTCCAATTTGACTAGATTTACAGTTTTTAAGATGACATTTGACAACTGAAATTAACATTTTTATGATTGCTTATGCCATACTTCCTACTTTCCCCAAACAGATATCTTCAGCGAAGCATTAGTGTAATCCAATATAAAACTTAAAAAATTGACAGAGAAAACAAAAATTGAAATAGCAGCCTGTTTTTTTACTACATAATGCTTGGGGCACTTTATTTTGCCAAGTGAAAACTTTGCATAATAGGTAGACCAAAAAATCTCTTTGGGCTTTGTCTTTTACAAATCAACGAAACAAAAACACCCATAAACTCAGTTGAAAAACGTACTTTTTGCAAGGCAGAGAAAAGAAAGTACTTTGTGCCCGAAAGACTTCAGATTTCAAGTCACATAAAAAGATCAGCTTGGATGACAAGTAGCTGCTTTGTTACTTTTGCAATACGATTTTAAGATCTAGCTCTCTTACCATTTGAACATGGACTTAACTATAACTCTATATGGTTGTACTACCCTACCCTATTCAAGAAATTAATTTTGTCTTCATTTTTTAGAGAGTAAAATCTATCCACTGTAGGTCTCAATGAAGTGAATAATTGCCATGTGTTTTCTTAGCTGAACCTCTTTGCTTTTCTCTTGTTTTTTTTTTTTTTTTTTTTTTTATCATATTATATGGGTAGTCCATGGCATGCAAAAGGAGCAAAGGCTAAATTGAGTCCACACAAATGTTTTCATTCGGTCATCACACATTTTAAATATCAGAAAAATCTCACAGGAAATGTGGGTATCTGCCTAAGATTGTATGACATGGAACACTTGGGTCTGAATTGCAAAGCGGCAATGGTCAGCATGTGGAAAGTGGCCACTGCCACCTTTCAAATGGGCACAAGAGCTCCAGTCACCAGGGTGGCCCCCATTTTCTCTTCTTTGCAAACCAGCCCACTTCATGTACTTCCATGATTTGTCTGGTCCCTGAAGCCATTTAAGTCTGTGTCTCCTGTGTACCCAGGGCCCCATTAAAAAACTCTGTAATGTGTACAAGAAGCATGCAACTTAAAATAACCAGTATTTCCCTTCTATTTCATGAAGTCAGAAAAGTGAAAGGAAATGACAGCTTAATTCTTTTTTTTTTTTTGAGACAGAGTCTCACTATGTCGCCCTCAGTAGAGTGCTGTGGCATCACAGCTCACAGCAACCTCAAACTCTTGGGCTTAAGCGATTCTCTTGCCTCAGCCTCCCAAGTAGCTGGGACTATAGGCACCCACCACAATGCCTGGCTATTTTTTGGTTTGAGTTGTCATTGTCGTTTGGCAGGCCTAGTCTGGATTCAAACCTGCCAGCTCCCATGCATGTGGCTGGCACCCTAGCTGCTGAGCTATAGGCACTGTGCCAGGGCCTGGTACATTAATTTGAGTTTAGATAAAATCTGTTTTTTATTAAGAAAAGTGATTGTTTTTTCTTATCCTGGGAACAGGTGATATCTCCTAAAGATCACTTTGAGAAGAATATTTTGGTTAGGGATAAGACTGATTCTAGAGTCTGTATGTTTGGGGAAAAGCACCTCTGTTCATTTTGTTGTTGTTGTTGCTGCAGTTGTCATTGTTGTTTAGGTGGTCCCGGTTGGGTATGAACCTGCCAGCCTCAGTGTATGTGGCCAGTGTCCTATCCATTGAGCTACGGGCACCGCCAACAGCTTAATTCTTACTACACTCTTTTTTCAATTGATAGTTTTGTTTTAAGCCTACAGAAGAAAGTTGTTGAGTGTTTTGGCCATGACTTTATTTGACCATTTTGTGTGATACTCATTAAGACAGATTAGAACTCTAAGTCTAGGGCTGTTAGATAAGTGCAGGTGAATTGGTCACTACCATTCCCAAGCAACTGATTTTTATATGAATATGGTACTGTTGACTGGTCTACAGTGTGGGTTTAGTTGAGAAGGTGAGGATTTATTAGAAAAGTCACCTTTCCTAGCCTCCTCTTGTAATTAGTGATGTTCTATTGAACTCAGGAGTATGGCATGAACTCAGAGAGGATATCCATAGAACCCACTGTATCATCATCCTCCCCTACCAAACTGGTCCAACCATCTACTGTTATAACAAGTATCCAATGGATCAGCAATCATTGAAATAATGGTTCCTCACTGACATCCATCTCCTAGTTGACATTTCCTCAATAGAACGGGGGGAAACATGGACCCCAAGCCAGAGGATTATATCCAGGGATAATGGTTATCATTCAATGTTTTAAAACTACAATCAGCAGTTTCTATGAACTTACTTGTTCATTATGTGGCCTACCTGAAACTTTAACTACAACCCTGCTCAAAACTGAGTGTCAAATCTAAAACCTCTGATACTTTGATAAGAAGGAATATTCTAAATCCTACTGGGAATGCAGCTCTTGAATTAGTGTTGACTCTAGAATCCTTGATACTGTGGCATGAAGACATGTTCTAAGTCCTATTGAGAACTCACATGAAAAGTCTTCAGACCTAAACACCAAGGAAAACGTTGCTTAACACACTCTGCCCACCTGCCCCTGCTCTACCCTTTCAGGGTGTTGAGGACTAATAAATTCACCTTTTCCTCCTGTGCTGGGATGCTCAGAGCCAAGATCTTGGGTCAACACTAATGTTTATGGATTCTCTAACATTCATATTTGTGTTTTAATTTCCTCTTGGGATCAGTGCTTTCTGTGCTTTCTATATTTTCTCTCATCTTGAAGTTTAATTTTTTATTATATAGATGTCTGAAGAAACACAAATCCTCTGTGGTGGAAGTTGCAAGATGGATGCATGGATAGATGGCTGGCTGGATGGACAGATGGGTAGAAATACTGATATTTGATTCTGTCAATACTGTATAAAGATTTAACAAAGACTGATTAAATCATGCTGCAATTTTTCTGCCTCACTTTCCACACAATAACCCACCCTGCTCTGAACAGTAAGCACGAGGACTTTGGAAGCAACAGCCTTGGTCCCATATGCTGAAAGCAGATGGGAGCTGCACTGTCTTCACAGTAGCATCTGCCCAGGAACCAAAGTGAAGAGGAGGAGGCTGGGCGGGAGGGAGGAGGGCAAGGGGAGAGATACACAAAAGAACAATCGGGAGTGGAGGAGAGAGAGCCTTCCCACTGCCAGTCTCAGCCAGGGTCAAGAGCAAACATACACACACGAAGTGCTCCATTTAGTAATATTTTCAATTTATGGTGTCACCTAAGTCAATCCCCACTGCCAAGAGGAACTGTGATCTCCACTGTACAGATGGAGAAGAAAGACAGGCACAGTTTGCTCTGAATCAAACCAGCACCGATCTCTGTATTCCACAGAGTGGGAAATTGTACCACAGAAGACACCCCTGAGGGGCACCCCCTCAGAATTAGCTGTTTATCTGCTGAAGATGGCTAATATTAAATTGGTACCCAGCAAATCACGATGTAACTTATTCATGTACCATAACTACCAGAGAAATGGTTTCATTCCAATCAGAGACAATGGCCCAAACAGAGAAATGTTTTGATCCCAAGTGTCACAAAATCACAACAGTGAAGGATTCTCTGCTTATAACTGCAGACATTTATTCTTTGGAGATAATTATTTGGAAACTAGTTATCTATTACTGTAGGCTAGCAAACTTTTGCCAGAAATGTTTTAAAGCAAATCAAGCCTCCACCCCCTCACCCCAAACCAAAAAAGACTGTCTGAGCTCTCACTGTCTTGGTAAAGCAGGCATCTATCAATTATACAATGTATGATTTATCACAGCAAAGCAACAAGAACACCAAGTTTACAAAACATTGCACTTTAACCTTGTTTCCTACACACAGTAACACATGCATTGTGTACACACATAAAGAAACATGGACACAAATTAAACCCAAGAGGTAGGACATAGAAGCTTATAATGCACAGGCGGAGACCTCAGCTCAAAGCAGCCTGCCTGGCATTCAATCCCAGATCTACCATATGCCAGGCATGTGGCTTTAGACAGGTTACGGTGTCTCTATTTTGTTCTTTGTAAAATAAGAATGATAGTAACTGTGCCCTAGGGTTCTTGTAGAATCTCTATGTACATACATGCACATAGATATGTCATATAGTAAGCACTATTAGCTTAAGTTTCAAATTCCATATTATTTCGCTAGAGGAAAATGAATAGACATAGGTGTGAATTTTATCCCAGTGGCCCCTAGGGCTCCTGCTTCCTGGGGATCCGTTTCTTTCACCGCTCCCCCAGAGTAGAATGGCCCTTTCTGAGTTTTTTGTTTTTTTCTTTGAAGGTCTAGCATTGAAATTCATACCAGCACTATGGAAGGAAGCCAAGAAAGCCAGCTTTTCTTGGAAGGCTGCATGCCTCAGAACAATCTGAGCCAAGGGGGCCAGAGTACTGGCGGTGAGTCAGCTCCTTATTAAAAAGATTTATTGATCACCTGCTGTGTGCTAGGCACAGGAGCGGTGGCTACGGTGGGGGCTACAAAGAAAATTAGAAATGAGGCTGCCCCCACTCAAAGATTATGTGACAAGGGAGAGAGAGAGAGAGAAGAGGGAGAGAAAGGAGACTGAGACACAAGAGAACCAAGATAAGGCAACGCATTGTTACACACAAAATGGTGCAAGATAATTTGTATTCAAAGACCCAAGAAGACAGAACTCGGTGCATTCCACAGGGAAAGCTGCCTAGAGGAGGCGAACTGTGAGCCAAGGGTGGAAGGAGGCATTTGGACGGGCAGAGAGAAGGAGGGGAGTAAGGTTTGAAGCAAAGCTCCTGGCAGTGAGATTCTGAGTTGCTAAGCAGGCAAGGATGTGGCCTGATTTTCTAATGGGGAGATGCTAAGATGTGGAGTTCCAGAAAAAATAAAAGCTGAACAGAAAGGTAATTTGGTGATGCGATGTTAAATACGAGGTGGGGGCTGTTATTCGTAGCCCGTGTGCGTTTTTGAGAAGCATCTGATGACAACTTTAGCAATTTTCTTTGGTCCCACCATAGATACCATAGCTGACTTGATGATCCCTGCCATAAAAATTCTCTAGGTTGCAAACTACAGAAGGGAAGGAAGCCTGTTTCTGGTCTGCTCACTATTATCTAGGACAGTGAATGACACATTTTGGAGCCCATCACTTCTGCAGTGTAGAAGGCGAACAAGTGGTAACTGAAAGAGTTAATATATATAAAGTTCTGGAAGAGTGCCCAGCACAATGGAAGGAAGTCTTCAGGAAAGCACTGCTCTTCTTTTCCTCCTCCCCTATTTTTTCTTCTCTTCTTACTCGGCCTTCTTCTTCATGAGCAAGGCAGCATCCTTCAGGGTGTGTACCATAGCCTCACACGAGATCTGCCCCCTGGGCAAGCAGAACAGCTGAGTATCTCTGTGCAGACTGCACACTGCACAACTCCGGTTTACAACACTCCTGCGCACTACGAAGAGAATGGTGTTCTTTGGAAGGAGCTGCACAGCAGCCCTGCACAGCCAAGCTCTTCATACCAACTTGGAAGTTTCTTTCATACTTCAAAATTCTGGAACAACCTCAAAAACCCTTCCCATCATCACAGCAGATCAAAGAGTGGGCAGAGCAGAAAGAAACTGTAACAGTGCAAAAATGAGAGAAGTAATTCTCAAGGTATCTGGAAGCTGCAGCAGCATTTTTTTTTTTTTTTTTTTTTAAGTATATTAAGAAAGGACCCTCCTAAACGGTTTGCACAAAGGAAGAATGGAAGGATCCCTACTTTAAAAGCTTGACCTTGAGTAACTGCAGTTGAGAACACAGAAAAGGCTCTGAAATTGTTATAAAATACCTCATTTGAAGGTGTAAGGCATCAGCTTAGCCTAGAACAGGACATGACATGGGACACGAAAGAATTCATGGGTGATGGAGAGTCAGAAAGGCTTCAGCAAACAAATCGCGATCAAGACTGTTACTAAGGGATCGGTCAATTCTTTCTGAAGGTGAGATCAGCGTTAGTATCTGAGCATGCTTTGTATTATTTTCAACTCAGAAGTATGTCCTATGATTTACACGTTATAAAAAAAGAAAACAATTTAGAAAACTATGCCATTAAAACCATATGGCGGTTCCAGTGATTTATGCCAAGTCACTTTGTTATCTTTTGTCTTTAAGGGCTGAGTTAGAGAATTCTATAACTAAAGACAGGAATACAGCCTAAGTGGTCCCTAGTTGCTAAGCTCCATTAGAGTTCTGGTTGGTGGCCAGACTGTTCAGAACAGGAGTAATCTTACACTAGAGGTAAGGGTGAGATCCATTTTTAAGTGGAAATTAAAACAATGCAACACATGAAAGCATGGACTGCTATATTTCTCATCTCACTTGCAAATAACACATTAACACATTGTATATACATTTTATTAAGAATCCCTTCTATTTAATAGAACTTTACCAATAACGAGGTGCCATCTGCTGCTATAAGCTCAACTGGGCTACATTACAAAGGATGGAAAGTGGAAGGTGCTTAGGGACTGTGAGCAGATGAAAGAGGATAGGGTGCTGGTAAGGGCGACAGTGAAGCTGAACTTCAAATGCTGCAGTGCACTTGTGGGCTGCAGGGGATTAGCAGAAGTGCAAGGCTTGGCCTTGCTCTGGCAGTCCCAGGGGGGTCTGCTCTCTCTTTGAACAAACACCCTGAGCATTCCAAAACCCCAAGAAGCAGTACTGCAAACAGTGAGATGACAAACTCACTTGCCGGGCTGCTCCTGTAGCCACAATCACTTCACCATGTGTGACAGATACTGGGGCACATGGCCACCTCCCTGCTAGACTCTAAGCTCCTGGAGAGTGAAACTGTGTCTGGGTGATTTGGGGGTCTGTGTACGGCTAGCCCTGCGTAGGAGCCTCACAGTGTACTGAGCTACATACATTTCACCTATTGTCTCATTTAATCAACCAACAGCCCCTTGTAGAATGCACTGGAACTATCCCCATTTCACAAATAAGCAAACTGACACTCACAAAGATAAAGAGGCTGATGTAACTTACACAGGTGCTTGGTGAGAACTCCAGGACTTGCCTCCCCAAAAGGCCATGCTTTTAACCACATTATCCTGTTTTCAGATCAAGAGTGACAAACTATGATCCACAGGCCAAATCCACCCTGCTGCCTGTTTCTGTATAGTTCAGAATTTTTATATGGTTAAAAACAATCAAAGAATATTTTGTGACAAAAGAAAATCTGTGAAATTCATATTTCAGTGTTTATAAATAAAGTTTTATGGGAGCAGAGCCACCTTCGTTCATTTATATATCGTCTGTGGCTGCTTTCATGCTACGATGGCAGAGTTGAGTAGTTGCAACAAAGCCTACGGCCCACAGAGCCTAAAATATTTCCTATCTGGCCCTTTACAGAAAAAGTTTTCTCACTTCTGCTCTAAAGCCAGACACACTAAGAGGCAGACCTGCTCTTCTACCCAGCTGTATAGAGACATTGGCACCCAATGCCAGAGAAATGCTGGGGTGACAAGTGCCAGGTCAGCTCAAAGGCACCTCTATCTGAAAGGCCACAGCTCCAGCCTGGTCACACCTGAAACCAGTGAAGCATCCAGAGTCAGGCGCCTGGCTCAGGCTATTTCTTGGCAGTGAAGGTGGAGCTAATGGTAGTTCTGAAGGTCAATGAGGACGCTCAATAAACCATTGATCGGTTTGGCCAACTTGCAAGCAATATGAACCTCGCGGTTGAGTGGGTTCTACAGATGATTTAAAAATTACATTTAGCCCGAGTCAGCAACCTCCTCTCCCGCTGAGCCCTCTGTAGAGCAGCCAACAAGTTGCAGACTTGACAGGTTTGAGTACCACCACCCTCTGCTGGGGAGAGTAACTGAGTAGAGGCATAGCCAGGAGGCAGACAGCGGGAAGGGAGAGAGAGGTGCAAGCCAGGCGTTGCACAATCAGCTACCTGCAGAAGGAGAAGGGCCTGGTTGCATCTCTGTGCAGCCAAGAGAACTCAGTGGAAACCAGCAGAGGGAGCCCTGGAGGTGAGAAACTAGCCCTGAGGTGGGGAACTCAGGACAGGGAAAGAGACAGCTGCATGATTGCCCCTTTGTTTCATGGGCCTCCTGTCAGATGATCAAGGCAAAGAACACTGTGACCTAGTAGGGGCTGGGACAAAGTGGTCACTACAACCATTTGTACCAGATGCCTCATACTGAATATCACTAACTGTGACCTGCTACTCTACAGCCATTGTACCACATGGCAGCTACCTTGAAAATGTACGGCAACAGGAGGAAATCCAGAAACCAGCCCCTGGAGAGCAAATTGGAACAGTAAATAAAGCGTAGGCTCTAAGGACAGAAGCCCCAGGATTCAGTTTCACCTCGACACTACTACCCCCTGTGTAATCATTATCTGGCCACTTAATTTTTCAGATTCTTGGTGAACTCCTCTGCAAAACAAATAGAGTTCACTTGTAAGTCATGCATTTTGTATGAGTCAGGATTAGATTTGTTTGCAACAAATAACAATAACAAAAACCCCACAAGTAATAATGGCTTAAACAAGTTAGCAATAAATTTTTCTCTCATATAACAGAAATCCAGAATTTGGCAGTGCTGGGCTGGTGCGGCTGTTGCACAGTCACACAGACACAGATGCCTTCTCCTCTGACATGCTGAGAGCACGCTTTCCACTTCAGGATGTCTTACAGCCACAAAGAGACAGCTTTAGCCTTCAGGTCTATATTTCTGCCAGTGAGAAGTTAGAAGGACCAGTGGATAAATGGCATACTCCTCCCTGAGTTAACCCTGCTAAGTCAATTTCCAAGAAAATCTACCGAACAATTGCAGCAACCGTTATTATTTGCTTTATTGCCAAACCTAGCAATACAGAACTTCTGTGAGTGTGAAAAAAGAAGAGAGCAGGAGAGAGCCCTAATGTATATGAAATAACATTGTAAATCTGCAGAAGTTCATGCAAATAAAATCCATACTCCTTGGCTTCTCACACAAGGCTCTTTGTGACTGGGTCCCATTTTGCCTTTACCCAGCCTGAGTGTCTTCCTTACTAGCCTCCTGGAGGTCCAGGTTGGGCTAAGCGTCCCTTTGCTGTGTTCTCTTGGGGCCCCATGGACATTCTCCCCTACCGTTCTTCCCATTACCTTGAAATGTCCAGTCTATGCCTTACCTTTCCTTCTAGACCTGTGTTGAGCAATACGACAGCCACTAGCCACAATAAGGTAACGAAGCCCTTGAAATGTGACTGGTGTGAATTCACATGTGCTAATAAATGTAAAATAAAAAGTAATAGAGCATACTTTCAAAAACATAGTAAAAAGAAATAGAATGTAAAATATATCATTAATAATATTTTCTATACTGATTTCATGTTTCAATGATAGTATTTCAGATGTGCTGTATTAAGTTCAGCTGCTTCCTTTGGCTTGTTCTATTGGTCAGAATTGCTCGAAAGTGTGATCTTCTAGAGAGCAGGAAGTAGGTCTTAATACTTTTTGTGTTTCTAGCACCTCCCTGGTGTGTATTTGGTAAGTGAGTGATGGTTGGACAAATCATGCCTAGGATGAAAGTCTTGGTGAGAATGTGGCAAAGGGAGGAAAGAGGGAAAGATGGTAGCAGTAAGGGGCAGTGGCCTGACAGAATCTAACAGGCCAATTGAGGGACTCTGAGGCAGCCTCGGCAGAACCAGTATGTCCCCAGAGTGCACTGGCTGCTCACAGCCTCTGGAATTATGCAGGCCTTGGTTCAAATCCTAGTGCTGCTAATAACCAGTACATGACCTTGACTAGTGGCATTGACCCCAAGCTTCACTTTCTTTATCTGTTAACCAGGGATGATGATAGCACTGACCTTGTCACCTTTTGAGGAGAAATAAAGAATATGTTGCTAAGATGCTTTACATAGTCCCTGAAGCATAAAGAATGATCAATAAATGTTAGCTCTTTTTTTTTATTAGGGTTTATGGGCCTATTTTGAAAGAAAAGCAATTTTTAAAAAGTTGCCCGAAGCCAACCAGCATCAAGTCATTTTCCTGCTGAATATTAAAGCAGAATTTTTAATCTGAGATGACAAAAATAATTTGAGCTGGCAGATGGCATAGTGTTGTCACCCACTTTGTTGCTTGGAATTGAATGGTATACATAAATACCACTGAACTCTTTCCTTGTTTGGAAAAGCACCTGACTCTAAGATCTGTTGCAACGTTCTGTGTTGTTAGAATGGCCCAGCACCCTGGCACTGTAGCACAGCAATGCAGGCAGGTGGGCTGGTCACTTTGTCCAAATCACTCAGGACTGATTGGTTTAGCTTCACAACATGCAATTCCCAAATCTCAGTGGCTCAGAACACATTTATTTCTCAGCTATGGTACATGTCTGTTACAGGCCACCGCAGGATCTTTGTTTCATGTTTATTCATCCAAGGACAAAGACTAGAAAGTACCTGGAGTCTAGATTTCTTGGACATAAGAACACCACAACATGGTGATTCCCTCAACAGCTTGTAAAGCATTTGGCCACAAGTGACACATCTCTTTCACTCACATTCACGGGTCCACGCCTAACTTCAAGGGAGTAGGAAAGTGTAATCTCATTAATGGGTAGAAGGAGACCAGAATGAGTGTCCATGCATAGTTCTGATGACTCTCATTGCCTTAATACGTGGTCTCTCAATGGCACAGACAATGCCACAGATGTCCCAAGATCATATTCTGGTATGCTAACAGAACCTCTCTCAATTCCCTATCAGTAGAAAGCAATGAAATGCAAATTTAAATAATGTACTATTTTTTTGGAACAACTGAATTGGTAAGATAGTTTTTAAAAATCTACAACATCCAATTTTTGTAAGGTTTCAGTGAAACAATACGTTCAAACACTGCTGGAGTCATCACAAATCATAAAAAAGAACATGTGTTTTGGAAAGTAATTTGGCAGTATGCAACAGTGGGAAACAAAAGTTCAAATCCTTTGTCACGTTTGTTTAATATCTGAGGATTGACTGGAGTGAAACTATCCAAAAGCCATAGGCCCAAAAACATTTATTTATTTATAATTTTTAATATGTTACTATTACTAATTATCACAGAAAAGAGTAGACACTCTGTGGTCTACTCTAGAGGATTGGCTAACCAATCATAGGAATTCACATGTGGAACGTTACTTATATATTTTCAATGACATTTGTGAAGTCTAACAAACATAAAAATGTGCTTATAATACAGTGTTAAATGAAAGTAGTAGGATACAGAGTACATGTAAACATGATCACAACTAATAATGGATATAAAACAAAAATGCTGAAGACATTTAAGCCAAAATGCTAGAGGTGTTTATGTTAGCATTATTTTTGTCTCAAACATAATAATGAGCCAAGTACGGTGGCTCATGTCTATAATCCTGGCACTTTGGGGTGAATCTCCTGGTGGATCTCCTGAGCTCAAGAGTTCAAGACCAGCCTGAGCAAGAGCGAGATTCTCATCTCTAGTAAAAATAGAAAAACTAGCCGAGCATTACAGTAGGCACCTGTAGTCTTGAGGTTGCACTGAACTATGATGATCCCATGGCACTCTACCCAGGGCAACAGAGTGAGGCTCTGTCTCAAAAAAGAATCAAATATCATAATGAAAAATGGACTTTAAAATGGAACCTGAACAAACTGAAAATGATCTCCAGTTGAGAGAAGTTCTCTGAAGTGGCTGCTTGAGCAGAAGGTACATTTCAAACATGATCTCTCCATGAGAACAGGGATTTATGTGATGCCCATTCATTGCAGGTGCTCAAAAGCATTAATTTTATAAATTACTGAACAAGATAAAGAACAAGAAAGAGAAAGAGGAATAAATAAGTGATGAATTTAGAACATAAAAATGGAAGTCATCTCTCTTAAGAACCCTAACTAGGTAACACTAATCGCTAATAAAAGAAGTTGTTTTCAGGCTTAAAATGCACAGCTTCAGGAACAGTTTTGTGTGGGCAAGGTTCTAGCAGCCACAGGCCAAGAGGAAAAAACTGTCTTTCCCATCTTGATGCTACCACTAAGACATCTCCTTGCTTTTGCATCCTTTTCCCCTTCTCCCATGTTCCCTTAATTTTGCCCCTCCCCATGCTCAAGACTGGTCCAAAACAGTTTGAATGGGAACAGCTGCCTGCTAGAAAAAGCACTTACATTTCCTCAACCAAAGGAAATAGGAGATAATGGTGACCTTGCTGCCACTCTCTGATCTTCCCTGCTATTATCTATTCCAAACTCTACTAATTTAATGAAATGTCCTTGAAAGCACGGGCTTTCCTTTTTATAAGTTTCCATAGATTTCCTTATGAAATTCAGACCTCACTAAATTTAAATATGCAAGACAGTTGTACAGCATGTGCAATGTACAACCTCGGGGCCACATCTTTCATCAAAACATCAAAGATTTGTTCATTTATTATAATTCTTTAGCAAATGGCAGTGAATTTTCTTTCTAACAAAATTAGTATATCATGATAATTTTCTGACAGATGAAAGAAAAACTGTCTGAGGAAAGTTTTTTGATTTTCTCCAATTTGGACAAAATGCCATGTGGACTATGATGGCCCCAGACTATGCTTGAAGAGCACACACTTTAGACCTTGCCTTTTCCTTCATGGTGATCCTGGAAAGGAGTGGCACACTCTAGTCCCTCAGGGGCACACATGTTCGGTACATGGGCGAATAGGGCCAGAGTTATGTATCTTAGAAAGTAGTGGGGCTATAAGAAACTAGGGTGGAGAGCACCCATTTAGTCTAAATGCTTTCAAGTTTAATTTAAAAACAAAATCATCCTATAGCAAATTTAATGAATCTTCTGATAAGTTCATCACACTGGCCATCAGTTTTCAATCTCTGGTTCCTGGTCAAATAAGTAATTTTTTAAATAAAAAAAGGTACAAACAGTTTATTTGCTATGTTTTCACTTTCTTCCCTATTTCTATCAGTCAAAACCCATAGAAATCTCAAGACATCTCCCAAGTTGGTGGTTCTCAAGGAGGGGCAATTTTGCTTCCCTGAGGGGGAGTTTTGCAATGTGTCTGGAGACATTTGGTTGTCACACCCACTTAGGTGGTGTGCTACTGGCACAGAATAACACCCCACAACAAGCAATGATCTGGCCTAAAATGTTAATAGGGTCTAGGTTGAGAAACCCTGGTCTAAGTGGTAATTGTAAAGAAAAAAGAGATCTTTTATTTCAGTGCAAGGAAAACCTTTCAACCTTAAGCAATGTATACACATGTAAGTGTAGATGATAGAAATGAAAAGGGGTTAGCCAGTTTATGACCTCAGTCCAGTAAAAGAGGTGACTGAGATAAAAAATAAAGAAGCAGAGTCATCCCTAAGAAAATTGTTATGTTCTAACCTCTCATTTTGGGGACCCCTAGAAGCAGCACTGTGTACCCCTTCTCTCTCTCCTCATCCACATACTTGGATGTGGATGTCTCAGGTACAGACCACAGAAACCATTATTGTGTCTGTGAGTTGTAGGGGAAATGTCTCATTAGCACATGTACTGTTGGGGAAGGCATTCTGGCATTTTAGATTCTTTCCTCGGTGGAGGAATGATTGCTGAATTTCAAACTACCAGAAGCAGATTTTAACTTCTTTCTCTAAGATTGGCACGTCCCAACAGATCTGGAGGGCCTATAAATGGACAAAAACCATATTGTCTCATCAATAAATTCTTTTTAAAGAATTTCCTTCCTTGAAATGGGGTTAATATAGCACACCGCCTCTTCCTATATGGTCAACGGATCCACAGGGATACAACAAAATCTCCTGAGATTTCATGAAACAAATTGGTTTGGGGGTATCACCACCTTACCTAGGAACCACAGGGAGGGTTACAAAGAGAAGATGGGAGGGCTGGGGGATTTACTTGATGACAAAGTCCTCTAAAGTAGAAAATCAATGACAGAAATTATTATATCATTAGCACCAGCACAGTGTTTGAAGTGTTGAGGGTTTTAAACACTGAATAAATATTTTTAAAATTGAGTAATACATGGTATAGTGTCTCTCATTTAAAAATTTTAATTTAACTGAATATTTTCATAAATATATAAAAAGATTAGTATTTCTTTTTTTTTTTTTTTTTTTTGCAGTTTTGGCCGGGGCTGGGTTTGAACCCACCACCTCCAGCATATTAGGCCAGCGCCCTACTCCTTTGGCCACAGGAGCCACCCAAAAGATTAGTATTTTTAAAACTGCTATATGGTATTTAAAGTCACCCCTAGCCTAATGAGAGACATTTATTATTTTTAGTATTTTGCTAGTATAAACAATGATTTAACATTAATATTTTCTTAAATACATTTTGCCCTTTATGAGGACATTCTTAGGTTAAATTCCTAGAAGTGAGATCAGAAGATATATACATATTTATTTTGAAATATATTGCCCAATTATCCTTCATAGAGGCTTTAATAATTTTCACAATACCCATTTCTCTACATCACCATCAACATACATTAACACCTTTTTTATGAGCGAATAAATTTAAATAATTTCAATATACAAAAATCAGTAGCATTTTCATATGCCAACAGTAAACAATCTGAAAAAAAAACCAAAAATGCAATCCCATTTACAAAAGCTACAAATAAAATGAAATACCTAGGAGTAAAATTCACCAAAAAAGTGAAAGATCTCTATAAAGAAAACTATAAAACATTGATGAAAGAAACTGAAGAGGACACACACACAAAATGGAAAGATATTCCATTCCATGCTCATGGGTTGGAAGAATCAATATTGTTAAAATGTTCACACTACCTGAAGCAAGCTAAAGATTTAATGCAACCCTCATCAAAATATTAATGATATTCTTCACAGAAATAGAAAAAATAAGCCTAAAATCTATATGGAACCATAAAAGACTCAAAATGGCCAAAGCCATCCTGAGCAAAAGAATAAGACTTACTTCAAATTATTCTACAGAGCTGTAGTAACCAACACAGCATGGTACTGGCATAAAAATAGACATATAAATCAATGGAACAGAATAGAGAATCCAGAGATAAATCCACACATTTTATAGTGACCTTGTCTTTGACAAAGGTGCAAAGAACATACAATAGGGAAAGAACAGTTTCTTCAAAAAATGGCACTGGGAAAACTGGATATCGTTTCTTCTATTGTTACATAGAAGAATGAAACTAGACCCTTATCTCTTGCCACATACAAAAATCAAATCAAAATGGATTAAAGACTTAAATCTAAGATCTGAAACTATGAAACGACTAAAAGAAAAATATCAGGAAAATTCTTCAGGACATTGGTCTGGACAAGTGCTTCTTGATTAATACTCCTAAAGCATAGGCAACCAACACAAAATTGGACAAATGGGATCATACTAAACTAAAAAGCTTCTGCACAGTGAAGGAAACAATCAACAAATAGGCAACCCACCAAGTGGGAGAAAATATTTTCAAACTACCTATCTGGTAAGGGACTAATAACCGGATTATATAAGGAGCACCAACAACTCAACAGGAAAATAAAATCAAATAATTCAATTAAAAATGGACAAAGGGCAAGCAGACAGCCCTCAGAATGGGAGAAGATATTTGCAGGTTATGTCTCTGACAAAGGTTTAATAACCAGAATCCACAGAGAACTCAAACTTATAAGCAAGAAAAGAACAAGTGATCCCACTGCAGGCTGGGCAAGGGACTTGAAGAGAAACTTCTCTGAAGTAGACAGTCTCACTGCCTACACATATGAAAAAATGCTCATCATCCTTAATCATCAGAGAAATGCAAATCAAAACTACTT
>CAUYPK010063385.1:0-14109 GCA_963574355.1 Loris lydekkerianus
TGCCTCTACCTAGATACAGCCAATGTGGTACCATGCCACTGGCCCGACCCTGTCACTCACCTCTTCCCCCGCCTTCTTTCCCTGCCCCTTCTCCACAATAAAAAATAAATAAATAAAACTCCAAAAAAAAAAATAAATAAAATAAATAAAAAAAAAATAAAATAAAATACAGATGGCAAAGATAAAAAAAAAAAAAAAAAAAAAAGAAAAATTTCTGAGCATCTCTCATGGGAGCTTTGGGAGTGACTCAATACAAAGCTCTCTGGATCTTCACTGCTCTGACTTTTATGGAAAAAGATCCATGAGAGTCCATGGTGATACTTGGACTTGGGTGACTGAGGAGGGTCCCTGTGGGGATTTAAGAGTGACACAGAGTCATTGACCCTGGGAGCCAGGCCCCACCAGTGTTGGATGAGCCTCTTTTGAAGGTGGTTCTCTAGTTTCCTCTGAGGCTCACTGCCAAGAGGAAAAACTCCAGGAAGGATACAGATGGGAACATAAGCCTTGGAGGACTGGCTGGTCAGTGTAATGTGGGGAACTGGAGGGCACAAGTCTGCTTGAGATTTCTTGACCACAGAGGCTAAACTCCACTCAACTTCCTGTTCTTTCTGGAACACGTTCGATTCTGGGTGGTGAATTTCAGATGGCAAAGGTACTGGGCCTCTTTCTGTGATTTATGGACACCCACTCCAGAGCCTCATCTGGGAGAGAGGCTCAAATGATGGGATTCAGAGGGGAATTGCAGCTGGGTCTCGGACTGGCCCTATGTTACCTCCAAGGTCTTAGAATTTGGGGGCTGCCGATGCAGGTGCAGCTTGTTTGCTCTGTCTCTGTGGTTGTCCAGAGGAAGGGGAACTGCTGAATCATGTTCATCAGCAGTTGAGATGGACATGTTTGCTGGAAGATTTAGTGAGTTGTTTTATTTATGTTGCTCTGGAAAACATCTCGTTTTGTTTATGTTTTCATTCCAGAGCAGGAAATCACCCCTCTTTTTACCATGTCTCTCCAAGGGTGCCATGGCATCGGGGTTGGAAAGAAAGAGGGTAATGTTGCAGGCTTCATGTTCTCCCAGACAAGAAACCTGAGAAAGGTGAATTGGTTAGATGGAGTCCCAGTGTAATTGTCTACTGATGGTGAAGCAGACAGTGTTGGTGGTGTGTGATGAGGAACACCAGGATCAGCGGGATCCTTTGTCTGGGATAATTATGGTAAGAGGTCAACGTCCTGGATAAGTTTGGGTTTGCTTGTAGACATGGTGTTCATAGACACAGGGGCCTCTGTTTTGAGACCAGGATCTGCTCCCTGAGTGTGATGTAGTGGTGGTGGGGAATGGTCCATGGGGAACTTGGAATACAAAAGAGGAACAGGGTCTGGGGACAGAAAGTCACCGAGAGATGGGGGTAAAGTTAAATTAGGTGAGGGGGTTTTCAGGTGAGGTGAGAAAGGGGAAGGTGGAGGTGGAACGTGATCCCGTGGAGGGGCTGGCCTTAGGTTTCCAGAAGAGCTTTCTGAGAAGGTGGAGTCCAGAGGGCAGGATGAGTCTGAGTTTGTGTGGGAAAGTTTAGAATCTGAAGATGACACAGAGAAGTCAGGAGGATCTTCCTGAGATGTGTGTAATCGCACTCCCTTGATCTTTTTTGCTTTGGCACAGATGTCAGAAAGAACTGCTTGGAGTATTTGCCCAAATGTGATGGTGTCCTGACCCCAGGGGCTGCAGAAGACAGGAGAACAAAGCTGCAACCTGTATCAGAATAAGGACAGGGGGCTACTTGCCTTATGGGGGTGGGGCCACATGAAACCTGCTGCCCCCTTACATCACCCCCATCCCTGACATCACAGTTTACTCTATGGCCTCTCCCCAAGGCCTTCACTCCTATGCCTATTACGTGGTCACCCCTCCCATGACTGTGGCAGGTGCACTGAATCCCTGAATGCATGGAACATGCTTTTAAAAGGGACCAGGAGAGAGATTAATCACCTCATCACAACAGAAATTGGCTTCCTTTCTTCCTTTCCTCCTCTCTGGTAAACTTTCCTTCCTGAGAAACCAAGAGATTAGGTTTTATATAAGGAAAGTAGAAGCAGAAGGATCATACAGGAGTCCCTTTATGGGAGACTCTTGGGATATTAAAGTCAGATCAGACAAGGTCAATACCCAGACAAGGCCAAATAGTCAACAGTAATATTAACAAGGTTCACATGTGTATGTAGCCTCATTTGTAAAGTACTTTTATGTACATTATCCCACAGGCAGCTCGAAACTACCATGTGAACGCCAGACACCAGTGTTCAGGCCAAAGAAGAATCTGAGCACCCAGGAAGTCAAAGTGGTCATGCAAATTCAGGGCACAGAAGTTCCAAAGCTTCCTCACTTCTCACCTTCATCCTCTCAACAACCATTGCCTGGAGATGTGTAGAGCAGAGACTCTGGGAAGTGCCTCAGGTCTCATTCAGTCCTGTCTCTTCTCAGGGCTCTGTTTTTCCACAGAGACTGTATCCAGCAAGTGACATCCTCAGAGATCATGGGCCTGGGACTTCAGAGGACAGGAACACTCACCCTTGCAGAGACCAGGAATATACAGAAACTTACCTCTAGATGTCCCATCTTTCCACTTGCTCTTGGCCCTTCGCTGTGGCTGAAAACAAAAAGGAAAAAGAAAAGTCTAGACTCACTTCTCTCTCTCCTTTTCTCTAGGAAGGTCAGACGTTCATTACCCACAAGTAATATGACTCCCCATTTTATTTAATAGAATCTTTTGTTCCTTTATTAATTTTTTAAAGTGATATTTCCAATTTCTCCTTCTTTGAAAAACTCAAAGCCTTTGGTCTTTGAAAGCCTCACTTAGTGTCTTCAGAAGTCCTGTGTTCAAGGAGGGCACAGGATCAGAAGACAAATGTGACATCTGCTCCCTCAGAGGCCCCTGAGGTATCCTGGGGACAGATCTCAATCTGTTGGCATTGTTTTCCTTCAAGGTTGAGTGACAACTCATTAAACAAAGTGATTCAACATTGAATTCTAAAACAGACTTTTCCTTCAGATAACTCAAACTTTCTAAAGATGTTAAACCAGGACCATGAAACCACTGTCTTTGGGGCTTATTCCTGGAATGCACCACAATGCCCATGCAATGCAGGCAGCCTGTGAGCCTGAGCTAGAAACCGCCATCCTCCAGAGCCCCCAGCCCTGCCTACCCTTTTATAGAAGAGGAATGTTCTAGCAATCTCTAAGCCAGCCTGACTCATTCAGAAATGTGGGAATAGGAACAGAAACCAACATTCTCCTGGGTGTTTCTTACCATGTAGATGTCTTTGTTATCCCACGTGCCTGACAAGCAGGAACCCTTCATTTTGTGCCACATACATACAAAAAAAAACCCCAACGCAATCAGTAAAGTGAGTTGGGGGTACATGTGTACGAGAATTGAGCTGAAACTCAGCCATCTCTGCATGGCATTGTCTAGAAAATGGAGCACAGCGTCCATCATCTGATCAGTGAAGTTGCATGAAGCAACTGAGTGTTGAGGGTGCCCACGCTTGGCTATAGACCAGGCCTGCATCACAGAGCACAACCGAGTCACAGGAGCTTCCTGAGTGGCAGAGGGGATGACAGGAAGAGAGTGTGGCAATGTACACTTCTACCCCCAGCCCACGAAATCTCTCCTCCCCTCCTGGGCCCTCTGGGTCCCACCGCCTCCCCTGCCATCTTATTTTCCAACCCACCCTTTCTTCATATCATATATCTGCTTCAGTGAAATTTTCTATTTGTTTTATCCATAATCCAGATATTACCAGAATTCCCTGTTACAGGGCAGAGCCCTTGACTTGAATCTTGAATGTCAGAAATAGGACCTGGAATGTCTGCTTGTAGCCAATATTTAGACTCTCAGGATGATACGTGTCCTCACGTCCAAGCTACCTCCAGGATGCTCTTCTTTGATCCCTTTGGAGGAGGCTGTTCCCTGTTCTCCCAGGATCAAGAATGAGCACTGGTTCTTAGCCAAGGAGGGAGTGACCACAGACACAAAGCAATCACTGTCAACATGCACTTGTTATAGAGCAAAGGCACATGATGTGTAAGAACAATACTTCTCATAGTGAGACAGGACCCTCTGAGAATGGTGAAGAGGCCCTGAACTCTGAATACACCTTCCAACATAGGCTGAGTAAGGGAACTGGTTTGTCCCCTTTCCCAGGCAGGATTGGGTGTGTCCTCCTGCCTTTGGGGTAACTGACAGGTTAGGATCCCATAACAAACTTCTTAACAGCATGCACGTTTCCCATGCACCTTCCCATGAGTGCATGGAGGTCAAAATTTGCCAGTTTCATTACATGACTATGGCCCCAGTGAGCCCAGGTCAGTATATAGTCGCTAGGGGTTCCTCACTATGTTCCAAGGGGGGGAACAGTCTCTAGCCGCAACTCACCGAGACCCTGCATATCCTCAGGGGACTGCAGGTCCCTCCTGGGAGAGGTGTTCACTGATACTTCACTGAGCTTCTGCTTGGGTCCCTAAGAGCTGTCAGTGTTAGTGTCATCATCAACTCCTTTGTGTGGTTCTATGTTATTTCATTCTTTCTTGAGCTTCTATTAGATGACCTAGAGGGAAGAATTGTGTTTATTAAGCTAACTATTCTACAGGGAATATTAATATGGATGAATATTCTTATTTCTTCTAACAATAAAACAATAGTTCACTCTTTCTGCCAATGATGTTATATTCATTTGTAATGAGAAACAATCTTGTTGAACAGTCTCCCTTCTGCCTGAGATCTGACACTCAGCTTATGGCCAATGGGAATGTGACCTCATCAGGTACCTGTGCTAAGACCTGAGACTTTCACTGACGTGTCTGTTCTAACCGGCTATGTATTTAATGTGTGTCTAGTTGACGTTTTATCCTCCACCCCAAATTACTTTATCTGCTATCACAACCTAATCCCAACCTTCCTTTATGAAAAGAGCTTTCTTACCAAGAACACGGGACAATTCAGTAATGCAGAATAGTGCTTCTCAAACTGGTAGGCCCCAAACACCAGGTACTCCTTTGTGTAAGATAGTTTGTGACAGTACTTTCACTATTCAGAAACAAAATACAAGCAGCATAACTTGCCTGTACACGTAATTTTAAAAAGTTAATAAAGTCCTGACCATAATATCACAAAAATTGACTCTCGCTGGATGAATGATTTAAATTTAAGACATGAAATAATAAAAATCGTAGAAGAAAGTATGGGAAACACTCTTGATAATGTTGGACGGGGGAAAGATTTTTATGACAATGACTTCAGCAGCCCTCATAACAAAAATAAACAGATGGGACTTAATTAAACTGAAAAGCTCCTGCACAAATGGGACTTAAGTAAGCTGAAAAGCTCGTCCACACCTAAGGACCCAACAAGTAATGCAAATAGACAACATTCAGAATGGGAAAAAGTATTTGCAGGGTACGGATCTAACAAAGGTTGATAAATAGAATCTACAGAGAACTCAGTCAACAAAACAAGAGCAAACATTCCCATCTACCATGGGGCAAAAGATATGAACAGAACCTTCTCTGATGAAGACAGATGAATGAGTAACAAACATTTGAAAAAATGCTCATTGTCCCTATTTGTCGAGCAATGCAAATCAAAACCACCCTGAGATATTACCTATACACAGTGAGAATAGCCCCCATCACAAAGTCTCAAAGCTGCATATGCTGGCATGAATGTGGAGAGAAGGAAACACTTACACTGTTGGTGGGACTGCAAACTAATGCAACTTTTTTTGGAAGGAAGTAGGGAGAATCCTCAAAGAACTCAAATTAGACCTCCCATTTGATCCTGAAAACCTATCACTAGGCATCTACCCTGAAGAAAAAAAGTCACTTTATCATAAGGACATTTACACTAGACTGTTTTTCTCAGTTTAATTTAAAATCACCAAAATGTGGAAACAACCTAAATACCCAACAACCCAGCAATGGATTAACAAGCTGTGGTATACGTATACCATGGAATACTATTCAGCCATTAAAAAGATGGAGACTTGGGCGGTGCCTGTGGCTCAGTGAGTAGGGCACCAGCCCCATATGCCAAGGGTAGCGGGTTCAAACGCAGCCCCAGCCAAACTGCAACAAAAAAATAGCCAGGCGTTGTGGTGGGTGCCTGTAGTCCCAGCTGCTTGGGAGGCTGAGGCAAGAGAATTGCATAAGCCCAAGAGTTAGAGGTTGCTGTGAGCCGTGTGATGTCATGGCACTCTACCAGAGGGCAGTACAGTGAGACTGTCTCTATAAAAAAAAAAAAAAAAAAAAGAAGGATGGAGACTTTACATCTTTTGTATTAACCTAGATGGAGTTGGAACACATTCTTCTTAGTCAAGTGTCATAAGAATGAAGAAACAAGAATCCAATGTACTCAATTCTAATATGATGCCAGTAGATGGTCTAATTCACACTCACATAAGAGAAAAGACACAAATGAATCCAAGGTGGTGTACAGAGGAATGAGGAGCTGGGAGAGGGAGGAGGGAAGGGGATGGGTGTGCTCCCACTTAATGAACACAATGTTAAGGTGTAAGGCACTCCTCTGTGGGAGATGCACAATTATAATGGGGACTTTACCTAACAAATGCAAACTTTGTAACCTATTTCTTTGTACCCTCAACCTGAAACAATTAAAAAATAATAACAAGGAAAGAAGAAAGTTTGCCAGTGGCAGAAAGTTGAAGGCATTCCATTCAGAGGAGGAACATGGCCTTTTAAAAATTGCATATAATTAAAGTCAAAATTGGTCGCTAACTGGTGCCTTAATCTTCTTCTTCTTCTTTTTCTTTTCTTTTTTTTTTCTTTTTGTAGTTTTGGCTGGGGCCAGGCTTGAACCCACCACCCCCCATATATGGGGCCAGTACCACCGCCCGTGGCTTACTCTTCTTTATCTGAAATGTGGGATGTTAACAGTTGGGCATTCACTAAGAATTGGAATAATCCCTGCAGAAAATCCTTCTTTCACTTATATATTGTTGTATATACATATATTCATGTGTATTCTTTCATGTTACACATTACAAATTTTCATATTACAAAATAATTTCTACATTTATAGTAGCTACATATTTTCATATTATACATTTCAAATTTTCATATTTAAAGACTTTCTGCATTATACAGTAGCTACATATTTTTCTCGAGAGCAGTTACCAGTTGAAATAACCTGGAATTGTTCAACTTTTTCTTACTTTTGAAAATTTAATATCTGATAGAGTTTATCTATAGTGAGAGCAGCAGCCCAGATCCCCAAAGTCAGAGAACCTGTTTTTTCTTACATTCTGACTAGATCCTTACTACTATCCTCAAAGTTATTGAACTCACTAGAGGTTGGCTTTCAAATTCTAGTCAATGCTGATCACTTCTCTCTTTGGTAATATATTAGACTTATGTTTTGTAACCTAGTTTAGGCATATAGTTTAAGATAATGGGTAAAATTATTTATACCTTGTTCTTTAATTGTGCTTGTAAGCCCTATCTGTGAAACAGGAATAAAGAGGAAACTGATCATTATTGAGAAAAGAGTACCTGATTTAAAGTGAGAAGGAATTTGGTTTATAATCCTAATTGTGCAGTTTACTGGCAATTTAACTTGGAAAAATTACTAAACCAGTTGGTGTTTGTATGCCATCTAGAAAAGGTCAAGACAAGTACTTTAAGGTTTTGTGTATTGAGTAAGCTTGGTGATCAGCACACAGCTACAGGGAATTATCAGTCAAATTTGTGAGTATGCATTTGAGATTCAAATTTTTCATCTTTCACTGTGCCCAAGATTGTAATAGAGAAAAATAGCAACTAAAATTAGGTATAAGCAGAAATCAAAATCAATTCACTTCATTACCTTATGATACTTTGCATATATTCATTGACAGGCATATGTTAAATTTAATAATGGCTTTCAATTTAATTCAATTTAATTGTTGAATTAAATTTAACATATTCATAGGAAAAATAGTAGCATATATAATCTTCTTAAACTTTTTTAAGAAAAATTTCAGATTAATATGAGGGTATAAACGATTACATTACAGTATTTGTGTTTGTACGTAAGGTCCCTATTGTAGCTGTGCCCTGCACCCAGGAGATGTGTCATATTCCCTTATATTGTGTCCATTAGGTGGGAGCATACCAACCTCCCCTCCGCCACTCTCCCCCCAACTTGCATTGAATTGAGTTTTTCTCTTGTATATGTATCTAAACTTCTCCTTAGAAGTAAATGAGTAACCAAAAAAAGAAAAAAAAAAAAATGTAGAAAATCTTTGTCAGTGCTGATATTATATCAGTCAGATTAGACTGCAATAACAAACAACCCCCAAATCCCAGTGGCTTAAAACAAATATTGAATTGTTCCTTTACATTAAATATTGGGTGCAGTTGGGGGAGGTTTGTTCCACGTTATTTTCACTCACAGATTTAGAACATACTTGGGGTTATCAGAGAAAAAGGGTAAGAAGGGAAAATTTTGTCCCAACTCCTAATATACCTTCTCAGATATAGTTATTAAATTAATATTATTTTGTTTTACATTTCATTGGCCAAATCAAGTGAGTTTTTTTTTTTTTTCTTTTTCTTTCTTTTTTTTTTTTTTTCCAGACAGTTTCACTATGTCACCCTCGGTAGAGTGCCGTGGCATCACAGCTCACAGCAACCTCCAACTCCTGGGCTTAGGTGATTCTCATGCCTCAGCCTCCCAGGTAGCTGGGAATATGGGTGCCCATCACAACATCCAGGTTTTTGTTGTTGTCGTTGTTGTTGTTGTTGTTGCAGTTGTCATTGTTGGTTAGCTAGCCTGGGCCAGGTTTGAACCTGCCAACTTTGGTGTATGTGGCTGGCACCATAACTGCTGAGCTACAGGCATGGAGCCCAGTGAGATATTCAATAACTCTTCAACAACCAGTGGCCTAGAGAAAATAGGACTATTTGGGAGAATAGTGAGTATAGCATATGAATTCTTTAATACATACCTACATCCTTGAAATTTAAAAATTTTATTTTTCTAAGCATGTAATTTGGATTAGTATTGTCAAATAAAATTTATGAGAGGTCATTGTTTTGAAGTGAGTACCTACACTAGACCCAAAAAAAACAAAGAAAAATGGGATCACTTGTGCTATGTGACATATAATCAAACTGAAATTTTAAGGAAATGGAGAAATCCCCAATGAAACCAGTTTTTTCTATAAAAATGAAAATCATAGCCAACAACTGGAAAGGGCCCATTGATGTGAGGAAGCATGATAAGAAAACCCCCTCTGTTTTTTTTTTACAAGGAAAGTAATCTGAAGTAATTTTATTTTAACCAATCCATTTTCTTTTGTATTATTCTGTCTCTTTGCTCCTACTTAAGCTACGTTACAAAAACTAACTGTTCTGCCAATTTCAAATATGCTCCTTTTTTTTAAAATAGGATGTTACCCAATTCATGAATCACTAATAAAACTCCATTAAATATTTAAATTTGTTGTCAATCTTATTCTATTGACAGTTCATAAAACAGAATGGAAGGCTCCATGGTTTCAGGTTGCTAATTTCCCCCAAATTTATCTACAGATTAAACACAATTTGGAAAATTATATTGAAAAAATGTTAAGAATAGAGTGACAGGCTCATTCTGAAATTCACGTGGAAATGGAAAGGACGTGAATCTTTTTTATGATTCATAAAAAGAATAAAGTTGGAGGATACAAGCTACCTGATTTCAAGACTTTCTGTAAAGGCAGGTTAATCAAGACTGTGTTATATTGGTAAAAATGTAGACAAATAATTTTATAAAAAAGTAGAGGACAGCAGAAATAGATCCACATTTATACAGTCAATTAATTTCTTGCAAAGAGGGAAAAAAACTATTCAATATAGAAGGGAAAGTCTTTCCAACAAATCCTACTGTAAAATCTATACTAATATGAAGATTCCACAAAGAAATAAATATAGCCCTACCATTCAATGCAGCAATTCCTCTGCTGGGTATCGCCTCAAAAGAATGAAGCCATTTTATCAAAAAGACACTTACACTCAAATGTCTATTTCAGTACAATTCACAATTGCAAAGATGTGAAATCAACCTTAGTGCTCTTCAATTCATCAGTGTATTAAAAAAAATGTGATATACGGGACGGCGCCTGTGGCTCCAAGGGGTAGGGTGCTAGCCCCATCTGCCAGAGGTGGTGGGTTCAAAACCAACCCCGGCCAAAAAACCTGAAATGTATACCATGGAGTTCTACTCAGCCGTAAAAAGGAATGAAATTAGGTCACTTGCAGTAATGTGGAGCCAAGTGGAGACCATTCTCAAAGTGAAGTACCTCAGGAATGAAAAACCAAGCGTCGATATGCTCAGTTTTGAGAGGGAGCTAATAGATGAGTAGACATGGGCACAAAGTGGTACAAACGGGAAACCAGGAAGGGAGGAGGGTAGTTCGATGGGCATGGGATAAAAACAAACTTAATGGCTACAGTGAACACTATTCTGGTGATGGGCACAACAAAATCTCTGACTGAAGCATTATACAAGATATCTGTGTAACAAAAACACTGATATCCCCTTAATTAGTATTTTGAAATAAAAAAAGCGTGGAAAAAAATGAACCTTTTGTTAAAACACATAGACATGAATTTGAGATAGAGTATACATTTAAACATGTACGTATACAGTTTCTGGTATGAAATATAGGAAAATATTTTTTCTGAATTAGGGCAGAAAAATACGTTTGGGACAAAACTCAAAAAGCACCCATAGCAGAATTGAAAAATTAGGCAAGTAGCAAGTATGGAAATGTAATTGTTTTGTTCATTTTAAACTCCTTGATTTATTCTAGAATATGTAATCTATTTTCTAGATTCCAAAAATAAAGTATGAAAAGTTGGCCTGAGAAATCTCTCTCATATGCCTGTCCACCATCTGCCAAATTCAAAACTATTTTTAACAGGTATCATTGAGGATTTTTTAAATTAATTTATTTGTTTTGGTTTTGTTTATTTGTTCTAAACGTCTTTTGACATTTGCCTAATGCTTATGCAAATAAATATCAGTCAAAATATTTTGCATTTTTCCTTTCTTAAATTAAGGTAGCATATAACTTCTTTATCTCATTTTTTTTTTTTTTTTAAGCAACTACCATGTAAGACTGTATTATAATATAATGAACTAGTCATCTTTTGGACATCGGGGTTGTTTCCAAAATGTTTTAACATTTTCTATATCTTTATATGTGTTTATTCATTTTCCCTAGAGTAAACATCTGTAAGTGGAAACTCTTGACTCAAGGACATAATGCATTGGTATTTTTATATAGCAATAAAAATTTTATAGCAATACCTAGCATAATGCATAGGTATTACTAGCGCGCTCTCCTCGGGACTCTACCAGCATACCATCCATTCAATCAGGCAGTGATGAGTGTGCCTGTTTCTCCACAGTGTGACCAACCAGACCTGGCTTTGGGAGAATTGGACAGTGAAAAATGGTTTCTCATAGTAGTTTTAATTTGCATTTATCTAATTATGATAAGGATGTATATGGTTTCAAATAATTTTTTTTATTTTGGGTTAATTTGAGGGTATAAAGAATTAGGTTACAGTGTTTGCATTTGTTAGGTATAGTCCCTGTCATGGTTGTGTTCCTCCCCCAGGAGGTGTGCCAGGTACCCCCACACTGTGCCCATTAAGTGGGAGCACACCAATCCCCTTCCCCCCATCCCTTCCCCTCATCCCGCCTAACTTGAATTGAGTTTTTCTCTGTTGTGGACCTGTGCTAGATCATCTACTGGCTTCATATTAGTATTGAGTACATTGGATACTTGCTTTTCCATTCTTGTGATACTTTGCTAAGAAGAATGTGTTTAAACTCCATCTAGGCTAATGCAAAAAATGTAAAGTCTCCATCATTTTGTGGCTAAATAGTATTCCATGGTATGCATATACCACAGTTTGTCAATCTGTTCCTGGGTTGGTGAGCATTTAGGTTGTTTCCACATCTTAGCGATTGTAAATTGATCTGCGATAAACAATTGCAAATGTTCAAATTCTTACAAACCATTTGTTTTTGCTTCTCAATGAACTACCTGTGCATATCCTTAACTCATTTTTTATTGGCTTGTAAGTTTATTTATATATCAGTCATTAAAGAAGTCAGCCTTTTGTGATGTGAGATGAAAATATAGTTTCTCAGCTCTGAAAAAAAAAAAAAGAAAGAAAAAAGAAAAATTAGTTTTAGTACAGGTGCAGTGGCTCACTCCTATAATCCTAGCACTCTGGGAGGCCAAGCAAGAGGAACCTTTGAGCTGAGGAGTTTGATACTAGCCTGAGCAAGAGTGAGACCCCATCTCTACTAAAAATAGAAAAAAATTGTCCTGGCATTGTGGCAGCCATCTGCAGTCCCTTCTACTTTGCAGACTAGAGCAGGAGATCACTTGAATGCATGAGTTTGAGGTTGCTGTGAGCTAGGTTGACACCATGGCTATCTGGAGACAACAAAGTTAAGACTGTCTCAAAAGAAAGGAAGAAAGGAAGGAAGGAAGGAAGTTTCATACAGTTATTTCTTTATTTTATTTTATTTTTTTAAATCTTAGCTGTGCACATCGATATGCTCATGGGGCATCATACACTAGTTTCATAAACCGTTTGACACATTTTCATCACACCGGTCTACACAGCCTTCCTGGCGTTTTTTTAGTTGTTGTGCCATACAGCTGTTTCAGCACCAATAGTTGAAAAGACTATTCTTTTTTATTTATTTATTTATTTATTTATTTTTGCAGTTTTTGGCTGGCGCTGGGTTTGAATCCACCACCTCCGGCATATGGGGCTGGCGCCCTACACCTTTGAGCCATAGGCATTGCCAAAAAGACTATTCTTTTATGATTAAATTGCTTTAATACTCTTGTCAAAAATCGATCATAAAAATAAAATTTTTTTCTGGTTATTAAATTGTAATTCTTTGATTTATATATTTATCCTTATGCCAGTATTTCACTGTCTTGAGAACTGTAGTTTTGCCACGTTTTGAAATTGAGAGACATAAGTTTACAAACTTTTTTAATTCAAGATTATTTGGGCTGCTTTTAATATTTCATATTACATTAGTTTATTTTCTTTTTTTTTCTTTTATTTGTTTTTTTTTATTATAGATAAAAATATGCACCATAGATGTGGCCCGATCCATTACCCTCCCTCTACCCAAACCTCCCCCCTCCCTTCCCCTTCCTTGGCCCTTTCCCCATAGTCTTGTGGTATAGTTGGGTCATAGCCTTCGTGTGAAAGCTATAGTTTAGCTTCATAGTAGGGCTGAGTACATTGGATACTTCTTCTTCTTCCATTCCTGGGATACTTTGCTAAGGAGAATATGTTGAAGCTCCATCCATGTAAACATGAAAGAGGTAAAGTCTCCATCTTTCTTTAAGGCTGCATAGTATTCCATGGTATACATGTACCACAATTTGCTAGTCCATTCGTGGGTCGATGGGCACTTGGGCTTCTTCCATGACTTAGCACTTATGAATTGGGCTGCCATGAACATTCTAGTACAGATGTGTTTGTTAGATTGTGACTTTTGGGCTTCTGGGTATAAACCTAGTAAAGGAATTATCGAATGGCAGGTCTATTTGTAGATCTCTAAGCATTCTCCAAACATCCTTCCAGGAGGAACGTATTAGTGGGCATTCCCACCAGCAGTTTAGAAGTGTACCCTTTTCTCCACATCAACGCCAACATTTCTGGTTTTGGGATTTTGTTATGTGGGCTACTCTTACTGGGGTTAGGTGATATCTCAAAGTAGTTTTGATTTGCATTTCTCTGATGATTAAGGATGATGAGCTTTTTTCAAGTGTTTGTAGATTTTGCATCTGTCTTTAGAGAAGTTTCTCTTTAAGTCCCTTGCCCACCCTGAAATGGGGTGATGTGTTCTTTTCTGGCTAATAAATTTGAGTTCCCTGTGGATTCTGGTTATTAGACCTTTATCGGACGTATAACCTGCAAATATTTTCTCCCATTCTGAGGGTTGTCTGCTTGCTTTACTCACTGTGTTCTTGGCTGTGCAGAAGCTTTTTAGTTTGATCAGGTCCCAGTAGTGTATTTTTGATACTGCTTCA
>CAUYPK010063388.1:0-13071 GCA_963574355.1 Loris lydekkerianus
AAACTGAAAAGCTTCTGTACAGCTAAGGAGACAACAACCAAAGCAAAGAGACAACCTACACAATGGGAAAGGATATTTGCATATTTTGTATCAGACAAAAGCTTGATAACTAGGATCTATAGAGAACTCAAATTAATCCACATGAAAAAAGCCAACAATCCTATATATCAATGGGCAAGAGACATGAATAGAACCTTCTCTAAAGAAGACAAACAAATGGCTAACAAACATACAAAAAAATGCTCATCATCTCTATCTATTAGAAAAATGCATATCAAAACCACCCTGAGATACCATCTAACCCCAGCGAGAATGGCTCACATCACAAAATCTCAAAGCTGCAGATGCTGGCATGGATGTGGAGAGAAGGGAGTACTTTTACACTGCTGGTGGGACTGCAAACTAGTACAACCTTTTTGGAAGGAAGTGTGGAGAAACCTCAAAGCACTCAAGCTAGACCTCCCATTTGATTCTGTAATCCCTTTACTGGGCATCTACCCAGAAGGAAAAAAATCCTTTTATCATAAGGACACTTGTACTAGACTGTTTATTGCAACTCTATTTACAATTGCCCAAATGTGGAAACAGCCTAAATGCCCACCAACTCAGGAATGGATTAACAAGCTGTGATATATGTATACCATGGGAAGTATCCAGTAAAAAAGGGATACTTTTCAGCCATTAAAAACAAAAATGGAGACTTTACATCTTTTGTATTAACCTGGATGGAAGTGGAAGACATTATTCTTAATAAAGCATCACAAGAATGGAGAAGCATGAATCCTATGTACCCAATTTTGATTTGCGGACAATTAATGAAAATTATGGTCATGATGGGGGTGTGGGACGGGGAGAGCAGAGAGAGAAAGACGGGGGTGGGGTGGGGAAAAGCAGAGAGAGGGAAGGAGGTGGGGCCTTGGTGTGTGCCACACCTTCTGGGGGCAAGACATGATTGCAAGAGGGACTTTACCTAAAAAATGCAACCAGTGTAGCCTGGCTTATTGTACCCTCAATGAATCCCCAACAATAAAAAATAAAAAAATAAAAAAGAAAAAAAGAAACAAAGTTAAAAAAGACTCTCCTCTTAATTTATCTCTAAACAAAAAGGCATGTTTTAACATGCAAATATCTATGTGCTAAATGTTTTTCACAATGTAACAGAAATGTAACTTTCAATGTAACTTTCTTTAGTTGTCCTTGGAGATTCTTTTAATATGGTTCATGTACAATGCAGTACAACTAAGGATTGAGTTTTTAGAATTTGGAAATTTAAGCAGATCCTTGGATATCCCAGCCTATTCCTTTTCTTCTCTGTTGTTCCCATACCAATGGTTCCCAAAACTGTCAATCATTAGAATGACATGTTAGAACATTTTACAAAAATAGACTTTGGTGCCTCATTTCTCCTACCCCCCACCCCCCACCCCCAGTTCTGAATTCTTTGGTCGGAGGTGGGATCTAGGCAATGATGTGTCAAGATCAAGACGGGGGAAGCAGCAGGCCCAGGTGTAGGCAACAAGTGATCCATCGTCTTTGAAGATTTAAAGAACAATCACAGCACCAACCAAAAGTTAGCCTGCTTTTTATTATCACCAAGTGCTGGCAGTTCTAAACAGTGCTTTGACCATTTTGCTATACAGGAACATTTGAGGCTAATTTATAAAGAAGAGTTTATTTGGTTTACGGTTCTGCCGACTGTACAATAAGCCCAGTGCCAACATTTGCTTCTGATGAGGGCCTCAGAAAGCTTCTATTCATGATGAAAGGCAGAGGGAAGCAGGCACCATCTGATGAGGGGAAAAGAAAGCAAGAGGGGAAAGGAGGGGCCAAGCTCACTTAACAGTTAGTTCACACTAGCACTCAGAGTGAGAACTCAATTACTCCCATGGGGATAGCACCAGGCATTTGGGATGTGCCCCCACAGCCCAAATGCCTCCCATTAGTCCCTGCCTCCAACACTGGGGATCAAATTTCAATGTGAGATTTAGAAGGGATAAAATATTTGTTCCCCAAATAACGTATTTTGGTCTAAGTTCTAAGCAGTTACTATTAAGTTTAAGCAATTATATATGCAAACCTTAAATTGCCCATTGTCATTACTCATCCTTTGATAACGTTGCATTCTATGTGGGAGGTAATTTAGAGAACTGCAAGTCACACAGTACAGGGTCTCACCTATACTTTCATTTGATGAGAAAGTTTCAACAATTGGGAGGTCTGAGTTTGCTTTGGACTTAATTTGTGCCCTCAGCCCATGGTGCTATAATCTCCTGCATTCAAACAGCAGATTCTAAGTAAACAAAAAACCCAAACATGGTAATAGACTTATTAAAGAATTTAGTAAAGAACTTGAATTACTTCAATTCTGTCATTCTATATAATCGCTTTTATTTGTGTTTCAAATTTTAAAACAGCAAAATAGGGCATAAGTTATGAGATATAATATGACATTTTGGAAAGGATGAATTTTATCTCATACATGAACTATTTTATTAAATAATAACTTAAATGGAAAGTTGTTCTTTTTTATCTTAATAATTTATAAACTAAAAATAAGTAAAGAAAACGTTATTTTATATATAACATTGTTTATGTTACTATAATGTAACATTATATATAATATATTATATGACATATATGTTACATAAGTCAATATATTTTTATATAATATAATCAGTTATTACTAATTATTGCATAATTACTATTAAAATAATTTTCTCACATAGAGGAGGAAGCTGTTTATCTGCTCCAAGTGTCAAATGTTCTGGGACTTTACTGGATCCTCTGTCTTTTAAAAAGTTCCTCAGATAATTCTCACATACAACCAGATGCAGGACACACAATCTGTAGCACATTTTCACTGGCTTCAGCGCTATTTCTATATTCCCCACCTCCCTCCTCTATACTTACCCTACTCCCAGTTTTCACCACATTAGTTCTCCCAAGGTCCCTGGAGTAGGTGAAGGGGTGTTAATTAAAACCCTCGTTGCTTCTAGGCAATGGTGTGCTGGTAAATACTTAACAACTGGCTCTCTGGAGGATTTAAAGCATTCACTGGTTTCCGCAGTGTAAATACTCCCAATGTGCTGATTTCTAACCGCCACCAGGCTATCAACCTGTTTGAGAAGTTTCTAGAAATTCACTAATTACCTCTCCCCATTGCTGGTCCAAGTCAGGTGTGGTATATCACTGTCCCCAGGGAACTCTATGACTTTCTGCCACAAGGATAATCAATTCCCATGGAAGAGTTTTGCTCACTTTTTAGAAACTAAAGTTCAGTTTTCTGGATTATTTCTTGAATTTGTGAATTCATCTGTAAAAATCAGACGTCTCATACATTACACTCTCCTCACAAGGATCAGGAATAACATCTCTCCATTTAACCAGCCCTACATTCAGGAGTGATTTTGAATGAAAAGTTGACTTTCCTGCAGTCTGCTTGTAAACACACTCCTACAAAGTCTTCTTTCTCCCATTAGTTTGTTGGTGGAATACACCCAAGAGAATGCGTGGTACTTCCTCTGTTCCCAGCCAGCCTGTTCCCCCAACTTAAGTCTTTCTTCATTCTTTCTTCTTAGAAGGAAGAACTAAGGAACGAGTCAAGTTCTTATCCTGACTTTGGTATCTTACTTAGTAGTTAGAAGCATGATCTAGGCTCAGGTCCCACCTTTTACAACTTACAGGCTGCGAGACCTTCTATCCTCTCTGGGCCTCAGTAGCAGCTGCTGCCCTGTAGAGTTGGTGTGAGGTTTAAATGAGATAATATTAGAAAAAATGCATTTCCTGTGCTTGAGATACAGTTAACCTCCACATCTGCTGTTATCATTCTATTACCGGGATAAGTGTTTTTTTTTTACTTTGCTAATATTCATGGTATTACTCCCCTAGAGTTGCCAGTTGCCATGGAAACACATTGCTGCCATGCTGATGTTCACCTCGGTACAGTTCACTGGACTGAAAACCAACAAGGGATCTTTTCACAGTGCTCAGTTCTTGCTCTTACAATTACCTGCAAAGTATTGTTTAGAAGCAATCCTAATATATAATTTCTCTATATTACTTTTCATAAACAAAGCCACAAAACTTAATTCCTTCTTATTATTTAACTGTTCACTTATTGTGCTTTGTGTTCTTAATTGTTTTGTGAACACACAGAACAGCACCTTATTCACCAGTGCGCTCCTTCCCAGCACTTGGCCAGTGCCTGGTATGAAGCAGTGTTCAATAAACACATGACTGACGATATTTTCTATACAAAAGGTTCACACTCCCCATTCATTTGCTTGACTTCCTGCTGTGAATCTGTGATGTTTTCCTATTCTCAATTCCCAGGGAGTCTAGACTATTGACAAAGCAAAGCAACTCATGCCCCCCGCACCAGGAATGTACAGTCTGTATGTTAATATGAAGTATTATATGGATATACTCAGTTAATAAAAGTGAGCAATGGCAACAATTCCTAGGCAATGCTCTGGAATGAAGAGTATAGTTTTATCACAGTGACAAGAATGCCTTACGGATTCTCAAACCTGTTGCATTTCTCTGCGCCTTTGTTAGAAGCTAAGTAGCCCTCAAAGGGCACTTTGGGAGTTGACCCGTAGGCTGTGTTTAACACCTGCCTTCCCCCATACAGATTTCCCATGCTGTTCTTCCAGTGGAAGCAGGAAGCCTGAAGAAATTCTGTAGCCTCTGTACCAGCTGCATGGCTCTGAGTAGACATGTGAGGTGGCGCTTGCTAAATGATCATGGGGAGAAGATAAGGACAATCTTACATGGAGCAAGAGGTCTGACCTGAGCCATGAGGTGGATGCAGTCTGCTGAGTTGGAAAATCCTGGTGGTAAAACAGGTTTCAGAGGGAACAAAATGGACTAGTTTTGAAAACATCAAGTCTGAGATGCTTATGAGTTATCAAAATGCAGTTGTCAAGAAGGGAATTAGATATTGGGCAGAAGAGACCAGGCGCTAACGAGGAGTCTGGACGGGATGTATTAACCGGATGGGGCTCATTTGAGATCATGGGACTAGATAAATCCACCTGGGAAGGGAAGAGAAACTCCTGCCTAGGAAAGAAAGAGAGAAGAGTGAAAGCCCGCAAAGAAACAAGAGACTGAAAGGAGAAGAGGACCGTGAGAAAGTAGGGTCACAGGAGGAGCCTCTGAAGAGAAGGTATTTGGGGCTCATCTCCTCAGGAAGCAGACTCCGAGACAAGGTGCAGCGTTCCAGGATCCTGATCCAGGGATCTCTTTGGGTTTGATGCCCCTGGAAAGGAAGGGAAGGGGGAAGGAGTGAGTAGAAAGAGAAGTCGAGCTGCGATGCTGAACCAAAGCCACCGTCTGTCCACCCTACAGTTGCTCTAGAGCTGGAATGGCTGTCCAGGGTCTCGTTGGGGTGGTCTGGCCTCTAGCTTCCCCCATGAGGCTCTGTTCCCTGTGATCTTGGCTGAGGGGCTGTGTGCAGCTGAGGTCACAGCTGAAAGCTCTGCCCTCCTCACCCCCAGCAGCTGGGGCTATGGCTCTTCAGTGAAGGGGATGTGGGTGGTGCATGTCAGAATCACCCAGAGAGAGTAAGTCATCAGCACTACTGAAGGTTCAGGTAAGCTGAGGGTGTGAAACTAAACATTGCTCTTGACAATATTAGCTTGGTGGGATGATGGGTTGGAACTCAGTTTTCAGAGGGTTGAAGAATTACTGAAAGTGAGAGAACACAGTGTGCCCATGACTCTTGCACTTGAAGGGGACCTCAAACATGGGACAGAGGCTGGAGAATGGAATGGGGGATAAGGGAAGGGTTTTATAACTGCCCCTCTCCTACTGAACACATTTCAATGACCTCCCCTATAGAATCATCTCCCTTAAATGACTACTTGACCATTGGAGTTGTTTTCCAGAAATTGTGGATTTTTGCAAGACGAAGGAGCTGAGATTCTGAAGGCTCCTGAGCTGAATTCCTGATGCCAAGATTCACCATCCCCCACAACCTGCTCCCAGAGCACTAAACACCTTGTTGTTACACCTGCCTCAAGTGATGTGGTCCCTCCTTTAAAAGTCCGTGATCTCCATTATTTGAAGAGATGGATTTGAGGCAACTTTTCCCCTTCTCCCAATAAGATGTCTGTCATATCAAAAATTCCATTCTTCCTTGGCAATCTTCATTGTCTCAATAATTAGATCTTTCTGTGACAAGCAACGGGACTCAGACCAAAACCCCTTTCTGATTTTGTGTTATTGTTGGCTTTGACATGGAAAATATTTTCCCTTCTGGTGAACACAACTGCCTTCCCCAGCTTAGGTTCTATGAGACACTCCCATATCCTTAAAATCAACTCCCTTCTATATGCTTATATGTGAAGGTGATTTCATCTTACTTGCAGCCAGAATGTCTCTACCAGTTAGGATTTGATCAGAGAGGACTAGTATGAATGCTGGGGGATAAGGGATGTTTTTTTTATAGGAACCTTACACAATGGTGGGATGTGTGAAATCTATGTAAGGCTGTTGCCTCTCTTCCTGACATTGGACCCAAGCCACCATAGATCAGCAGGCTGGCAGGAAGGAAGGCTGCACAGGATATATGGGAGAGGAAGGACAAGCTAGAACCCATGCAGACAAGTGAAACTCATGAGAACATGCTAGAAGACACAGGAAAAGTTACCTCCAATGTCAACGACACAAGTGACCCCGTGGGAGAAGCCAGTGCCCTTCACCATGGAGCTGCACGTACACTGGCCCAGGCCTCAAGGAAGTTGAAAGAGAAAATCCAACAGATGGCTCGATGCCTGATGCCCGTAGCACAGTGGTTACTGCACTGGCCACATGCACTGAGGCTGATGGATTCCAGCATGGCTTGAGGCAGCTAAACAACAATGACAACTGCAACAAGAAAACAGCCGGGCATTGTGGTGGGCGCCTGTAGTTCCATCTACTTGGGAGGCTGAAGCAAGAGAATCGCTTAAGCCCAAGAATTTGAGGTTGCTGTGAGCTGTGACGTCAAAGCACTCTATAAAAGACGATATAGTGAGACTCTGTCTCAAAAAAAAAAAAGAAAGAAAGAAAGAAAGAAAGAAAGAAAGAAAGAAAGAAAGAAAGAAAGAAAGAAAGAAAGAAAGAAAGAAAGAAAGAGAAAATTCAACAGGAGACAGGAGCTGGGAGCATGAGTGCTACCCCACACCAACAAGGGGAGCCAGCAGATTAGCCGCAATGTGTGTGAGCTGCCGTCATTCTGCGGGTAGAAATGGTTGCTTCACTTCAGTCTTCCAATTCTTATCCAAATTTCTCTTATGGCCAAACCTAATCCCAAATCATACAGAGATGTAATTGGGCTTCTCTAAATGTACACGGTAAAAAGCCACCACATAGTCCCAAAGTAACAGAGGGGTTATATTTTCCTTGCAGAATTATTGTAAAGGACTAGAGATAATACCAGTAAATGCAGTAGAGTGACAGACACATGACTGGTCCCCAGTAATGAAAGCAGAATGATAATGCTATTGATGAAAATAATAGGATAATTTGTTAAAATGTTAATTCATTTTTTTTTTTTCCTTATATTTTCCCTTCTACTTTAATCAGATAGCTCTGATTGTCTTCTGATATATAGTCTCTTCTTGGTACTAGAATTCCCTCCTGGGCCATATTTCTTTTGAACCAGATAGGGCCTTGTGAATTAGTTCAGTTAATGGTTTGGTAATAAAAGTGACATGACAGCTTTCAGGGATCCTCAAACTTTTTAAACAGGGGACCAGTACACTGTCCCTCAGATCATTGGAGGGCCAGACTATAGTTAAAAAAACAAAAACAAAAACAAAAAACAACTATGAACAAATTCCTATGCACACTGCACATCTTATTTTGAAGGAAAAAAAGAAAACAGGAACAAATACAATCATACTGCCTCATGTGGCCCACGGTTCATAGTTTGAGGACTCCTATATCTAGATCATCCCCTGAAAGACAAGTTATTCACCCTCTCTTTCTCCTTTCTGTGGACATAAAGGTGACCCAGCTTTAGCCATACAGATGGGGGCAACATCCTGGAAAATGGTGGAGTTAGAAGGCAGAAGGAACCCCTGTCCCTCCGTGACCACGGGGAGCAGATACGGTTGCTGTGATTGGCTCAGCTCCCAGCTGCTTTGCAAGTGTCTTACTGTTGGGTCCCTTGCCACAGCAACATAGCCTGTAACTAAAACACAAGTTATTTCCTTGCATCTAAGCTTTCTTCTGAAGGCATAAAGCAGAAATTGCTTAAAGTCTCTCCTAGATGTAAGAAACTAAACTTACTGAATAGATGTTTGTGGGAGAGGAAGAGAGAGTGAAGAATAAATTTGAGACAAGGGGAAAGAGAAGAGAATTAAGGTCTGTAGCACCTATTGGCAGGGAGGACCCTTGCCCCACAGAGAGTCCCAGGAGCAGCATGTCTTAGGGGGAACCACTGCATGGTGCTCCTTAGACCTGACACTGGCTCCAAGTCTCATCCTAGAATACCATGGTGGGGAAGGTGCAGAAATGCCACATGTAAAGGGACCATTTGAAGCAGGACAAAGGAGGTCTTAGCAGTAACCAGCTAATCAATTAGCAAAGGGATCATGCAAATGCCCTTCCATAGGGAAATCCAGGAACATTTTCTCCAACTGCAATCAGCATGGATTTCCCATCAGCTTAGCAGGATGGAGATTCTGAGATAGGTTTAATATATCTTTTTTAATAGAGAAATGTATTTCTGGCACTACAAAATTTGTGGGTTTTAGATTCAATCAAAGTCATTTTTTAAAATTATTATTGTCCAAGAGTCACATCAGATTTTGTATCTATACCAGAGTAATCCCTGCCTTGGCTCAGGTCTTAGCTCAGGCTGAGCTGCAGAGTGAGGATATTTGTGTCTACAGTGAGGAAGCTCAGGGAGGCAAGGCAGGAGGCACCCTCAGGACCTCAAATCACCACGGCTCTAGGACTGGCTGCCTCCAATATCAACCAGGTTATCTTGCTCTCTCCCTCACAGGGTCAACTTGACAAAATCAAATAAGGGTAGCTTGGGGACAGAGGTTATTCAGTGTCCTGTTTCTCCAGCTCTTCAGGGAGAAATGAGTTCCAGGGATTCAGCATCACCAGGAAGTGGGGGTCATCAGGGCCTTCCTTAGAATTACAGAAGAGTCACAGCCAGGAAGGACTCTAGAGACCTACAAACACAATATTTCCATGACTGGCATGGGCAGGCTAGCACCCAGAGAGGATAATAGACTTATCCACAGCTACACAGCTAGTCGGGGGCAAAGATAAGACAGGGAAGACCAGTCCCCAGTTTGTTTCACATAGGAAGAACCCAGAGGAAACTTTGGCCACTAATTTTATTGGGGGAAATTTAAAGCAGCATGAAATGTCCATATTCCTCTTCCACAGTCCTGCCCAGGTGCCACAAATTATTGGTATTCATATCCACTCCCGAAGCCATAAGTGCATAAGCTCTTATGTCAACATAAGCAGGAAGAGAACTCCAGAACTCCTTCAGGATGTAGAAGGGGATATGGAAGCCGAGGGATGCCGTAGGCTTCGTTCCAGAGGACTGGTGGGGAGCTGTCCTCCAGCTATGCCCCAGACCTCTCTCCTTCCCCTTTGCCCTTCCCCTTGTCCCCACTCTTCCTTTCTCCCCTTATAGACATACCCACCAGCCCCATCAAGAAGAGGGGTACAAGAAGACAAGGATCAGAAGGCCAGTTCAGATGGTGAAGATCCCCCCCACCAAGCTAAAATACTGAATTTTGTTGGTGGCCAGCACCACCTGGAAACCATTGAAATTCTTAGTAAATTACAGAAGGCTAACAAATTACAGAGAGGCTCACCATAAAGGCCTGAGATTTTATGGCCTCAAAGCAGGTATAACAAACAGCTGGAGAAGGCAAACAAAGCTGCTTCTTGGCAGCCAGGTACGTTCATTCCAGGAAGTGAGGTGGCCAGCCCAGCTGTTTGCCCTAAGCCCTTCCTTCCTCCCGCTCTCCCTTCCTCCCTATCTTCGGCTTTTCCTCCCTTCCTGTTCTCACTCATTAACTAATCCAGGTATACAAACATGTATTTGAGTTTCTTCTATGAGCCAGGAACCCTGCTTAGATACTATGGTTACAAAGGTAAATTTTCAGTCTCTTCCCTACCAGGACACTGCATCACTTTTATAGATTGTTGGTTCATTTATTCAACACACGTTTTATGAGTTTCTGGATTAAGAACAATACAGCCTTCCAGAACTGGAGCTTACACTGACACATGCCCTACACAATTAGCAACTTCCTTCTGCTAAGCACCTAGAGAAACACACAGTTCACCTAAAGATTAATTACAGAATCATCTATCTTTAATTTTTCCTCATCCTTTTCTCAACTCCTAAACTCCTCTATGCCTATGTCCAACTAATCTTTCTTCCCCAAAAGGGAAATAGCTTGTGCCTGAAATTTTAAACTCCCTGATTTCAGACAAGGGCTGGGAAAGTATAAATAAGCCTATGAATATTTAGCAAAAATGACTGCTATGTGAAGCTTGAGCGTTGTTGTCATAATGCACAGCCCGTTTTAATCATAGCCACAGGGAAAGCTTTTGTCGCTGTCTTATCACACAGATCACACAGGAATGATTTTCCCATTGGCAATGGCGGGCTGCCAGCTGGCTACGCAGCCAGCACCTTCTTGGTCCTCCAGATCACAATATCATCGGCATGTTCCACCACCGCCGGGCACTGACATTTCTATCTTTGTAGGAGGTGCTGGGTCAGGAAACAAAACTGCAGAATCACAAACTAGTTCTTATTTACAGTGAATGTGAATCTCATTTTGGCCCAGAAACCTAAGAATTTCTACTTCTTATGATTCAATTCAGCTTGGAGCTTTGCTGATTGAAGTCAGTTGATGGTCTTTGGATCTTATCATGCCCTTCAAATTCCCAAGGGAAGTGGTACAGCGTATCTCTGTAAAACTGCAGTAATTTTGCTATTTATAAATAAAGCAGTAAATCAGCTGGGCCATCACCTTCATCCAAGCCCAGCTTAGAATGAGCATGAAAGAGAGAGGGCTTCCATGGGAAAACAAAGTTCTTCAGGAGAAGGATTTGGAACCACCATTAGTTTCCTCTCCCAACAAATGCTGCCCATAGCTCCTTTAGACTGTAGTTGAGTCAATTCATAGCCATTTAGGCTCTGTGATAACTTCCTCTTTGAAATACTTCAAAATTGGCTTGACACTTCTAATTCTAGTCAAGATGGAGTAACAGGGATCATATTTACTTTCCCAAATAAAAACAAAACAAAAAATGGACAAAATATATGAAATAGTAGTTTCCAAGATTAAATAGCAGTCAATAGAGGATCCCTGAGAATGGAGGAACAAACAAGGTGAGTCCTAAGATTGTCCCAGCTTATTGGCTTGAGAGACTTTATAGGTCATTAGTTCAGGAAGGGGAAACACAGAGTGTAGTGGGCTCCCTGAATTGAGGGATGGGGCTGAGAGTCTCAGAGACCAAGGCAGCTGGATTATGTAGAACAGAATACTGGGGAGGAAAAACCAGCAAGCAAAAAGAACTTTGAAAATCTCAAGAGAGCCCCCCTTTTTAGTTTCAGCCGAGTAACCATCAGTTCACACATGTGAAGGAACTACATGGGGCTGGGGAAAGAACTACTTGAAAGAATTACAGGCAATTGTGTCCACAATCACACACAGCTAGGAATAGTACCTGCTCCCACCAGCCAGACTGAAACGCTTATGATTTATGAGCATTGGGTAAAGTACACAGAAGAGACTTATTTACAGAAGTGAAGAAAAGTTAGCCTCCAGTCCTGTTTAGCAGGTCTTAAAAGCAAGACCTACGAAGATCAAAGTATTTCCACATAACTATTCCACATAGGAGATTTCCGTATCCTATGAGAAAAGCTCAAGAATATTTATAGGAATGCAAAGATATTCAACACATGACAAAGTAAAATTCACAGTGTTTTGCATCCAATCAAAAGTCACCAAACATGCAGAGAAGCAGGAAGATAAAACTCTGATTTTCTCTGTACTGATTTTGAACAGTTTATTGTAACCCTCGGTGTCTTCTTTTCCTTCTCTTTTTCTTTTTATGTTTCTTATATTTGGGGTTTGTTGACCTTCTTGGATCTGTGGGTTTATAGTTTTCATCAACTTTGGAAATACCAATAATTAAAACAAATCCAGAGCTCACGCAGGTGTTAGAACCAGCAGATAAGGACATTAAGACAGCTATTACAACTATATTCTTTATGATCTATAAGTTAAGCAGAGACATAGAAGATTTTTTTTCTTAAAAAAAAAAAAGACTCCAATTCAGCTTCTAGAGATGAAAACTATAGTATGTGAGGTAAAAAATACATAGAGTGGGATTAACAGCAGATCACTCATTGAAGAAGAAAATATCAGTGAATTTGAAGACAGGACAATCGAAAACTATTCAAAATGAAAAGAGAATTTTTAAAATGACCAGAGCATCAGTGAGGCATGGGGAACCTCCCATAGTATAATGTAAGCATAATTGGATTCCCCGAAGGAGGAGAGAGCCAGAAAAATATGTGAAGAAATAATGGCCAACATTTCCAAAGTTAATGAAAACTATGAACCCAGAGATCCAAGAAGGTCAACAAACCCCAAACACCAGAAATGTAAAAAGAAAAAGAGAAGGAAAAGAAGACATCAAGGATTATAACAATCAAACAGCTCAAAATCAGTGATACAAAGAAAATCAGAGGCACAAAGAAAAGGATAACAGCAGATTTCCCATTAGAACAATACAAATGAGAAGACAGTGGAATAGCATCTTTCAATTATTGAGGAAGTTTTTTCAAACTAGAGTTCTATACTGAGAGAGGAAATATTAAAAAAAAAAAAAAAAAAAAAACCATTTGGGTTTCGGCAAGAGACTTTAACTGCCAAAAAGGGAGGCATCTGTTTATTTTTACAGGAGAAGTGCTACTTTTATGCCAACAGATCTGAGATCGTGCAAAACAAGATCAAAACACTCCAAGAAGATCTAGAAAAGAGAAGAAAAGAAATTCTAGAAAATTCCCTGTGGACGGGCCTACAT
>CAUYPK010063389.1:0-29691 GCA_963574355.1 Loris lydekkerianus
TGTGCGATCTCCAACCTTCTCTCCTGGTATAGCTCGAATCCTCCAGGTTACTTACTAAATTTCCATCCTTTAACTCTCCTTCTGGACGGGAGCCTCTGTGAAAAGCTGGCTTCAGTCCGCCATCTTGTCTCAACCCCCCTAAACCAGGAAACTTAAGTGAAGTGTTTCCCAGAGTCCTGTGAGCCATTTTAGCAGATCATGGAAACCAAAATAAGAGTCATGAGACTTCTTGATATCTGGTCTTCCAGAAGTACAGGAGACTTGGCATCTGAAGTAGGGGCAGTAATGTGGGATTGAGATTGTAACTTGAGGGCTCTGACACTAACTCCAGGTAGACAGTGTGTGAATTGAATTAAATGGAAGGACACCCAGTTGGTGTTTGGAACATTGGAAAATTGCTTGATGTAGGAAACCCACAAACATCTGGTATCAAAAGCGCTGTATAAGAACAAAAAGAAATGGAGTGTGTTTCCCAGAGAAGTTTAATATGTGAACACAGTATTGTGTGAAACTAGGAAGACAAAATTTGTATCTGCTTTTAAAAACTCACAATTAATTGGATCCCAAATTCATGAGTACATTTAATCATTGAATGTTTCTTCAATGTTCATCAGGTAGCAGGTGCACTAGGGATAAAAGAAGATGGAGAGAACACATCCTGGACCTTCTGGAGGCTCACAGTGAAATGGTTTTCAATTTCAAGGTCGCATTATGGAGGCCTTGGCATGACCTATATCTTTCACACATATTTTCACATTATTTTATTTAATTTTTATAGCAACAGTAAAGGAGGTGCTGTCACCCTGTTTTATAGGTGAGAAAACTAAGAAACCATGACATAAAGTCACTTGTTTAAAGCAGTACAGCTAGTAAATGTTAGGGCAGAGATTTGAATCCATATTATGTTACCATAAACCCAAACCCTTTCCAGCACACCATCCTCTATATTGTCCTAAGAAAATGCTCTAAAATCTGATTTGACACAAGTTTAAGCGTAAGCTACTCCTCCCCTCTGACTATACAGTTGACAACCTTAGTGATGAAACAAAATCAGAAGTAAGATTTTAGGAGCCTGGCCAGGTGCATTCTCTCACATCCATAATCCTAGAACTCTGAGTGGGTCAGGTGGGAGGATCACTAGAGCTTAGGAGTTCAAGACCAGCCTGAGCAAAATCAAGACAATGCCTCTACTAAAATTAGAAAATGATAGCCAGGAGTTAAGGTGGTCACTTGTAGTCTTAGCTACTCAGGAGGCTGAGGCAGGATGATTGCTTTAATACAGGAGTTTGAGGTTTCTGTGAGGTAGGCTGATGCCATGGCACTCTAGCCTGAGCAAAAGAATGAGACTCTGTCTCAAAAACAAACAAACAAACAAACAAACAAACAAAAAGAAAACCCTGACAAACCCCTGAGTAAGAGTGAATTCTTCCTACCAGACAGCCTTTGAACTGGGACATCATCTTTTTTCTGCTTTCAAACTGAAACTTCAGTTCTTCCTCAACCCTACCAGTCAGTAGACTGGAACTACATCATTGGTCCGGGTTCTCTAACCCTCAGTTTCAGAGTGAAATCACACATGGGTTCTCCTGGGTCTCCAGATTGTAACTCGCCTTGGGATCTTTGGACTTGTCAACCTCTATAATCAAGGGTGTCAATTCCTTTATAATAAATTTATATATATACACAGAGAGAGAGAGAGACACAGACACACACACAAAGACATCTTATTAGGTCCGTTTCTCTGAGAACTCTAACTAATACAGTCAGAAAGACTGTAAGGGGCTGTCTCCAAGGTATTCCTAATCTTTGTTCTGGCAAGGAAAGTCCAGCAAACAATCTCCCTATCACACTTTGCTTTGCTGTGTTCTACCACTGCCTGCCTCCTCTTCTCTATCATGGAGGTATGGAGCTCCCACCCTGGTCTGCCCAGGGGCTGCTACCAGAGACTCTGAGATAACTATCTCAGGTGGTGAGGGCACTGGAGGGCAGCCTCTTTCTTCCCATCCCTCCCAGAGGGACATTATTCAATGGGCAGGTGTTTCTAGTAAGTGTGCAGAGGGAAGGATTAGTTCAGACCAGCAAGGTTGGTCCTCACAGTATGTTAATGCCGGGCTATGTTGCCACCTCCTATGTGTCTTGGCTCTGTCTGAGTCAGAAGCACGGAAGGGGAGGGTTCAGCATCTGGCTTCCCAGGCAGTGTTTTGGCAAGAGCTGGCAGCAACCACTTGCCCTTCCAGAGCAAAATGTGGGACACACAATGCATGTCTGAAGGGCAAAGACAAGAGCTCTGGAACTGCATTAATCTTCCTTTCTCTAGCATAAAAGAAAAGGGCCTACAGATCTCTCCAGGATCTGACTTTGACTCAATTCCAACTGTTCCTGATTTGCACACATTGACCAAGAATGGACGGGTACTCTGCAGAACTCCTGCAGAATTCCTGAGTTTCCCCACACCAAGGCATGAAGAGCTGACACTGCAGTGAGCCACATTAGAAGAGAGTTTGAAAGAGGCAGAGCAATTAAATTCAAGTGGGGGAGGAAAAGGAGGAGGAAGAAAAGGAGAGAGGGGAGGAGGGACAGGGATTGAGAAACTCTTTCTCAATCTCTTTCTCCTGCCCCCACTCTTGCCCTCATATATTTACTTTCAACCTTTCTATATCTTTACATAAAGTAAAAACATATGATTGTTTTTCTTTCTGTCAAGTTTATCTGTCTTATTTAGATTACTTAGACCCTTTGAATTTGATATAGAATGAGTTTATAAATACTTTTAAAATTTTTTTAAATTTTAAACTCTATGTCTCATATTCTTTTTATTCTTCTTTCTTGCCTTTTTTCGATAAAAAATTTTATTCTACTTCCTCCCATTTCCTTGAGCTATGAATTTTTATGTACTATTTTTAATGGACATGATAGGTATTTCACCATATATTCTTGACTTATTTCATTCTAAAATAATTATTTTTACTCTCTCCCTGACAATGCTAGTAGAGCAGTTTAACTTCATTTACCTCATCTTATCTTTTGTATTATTGTTGTCACGCAGTTTTAATTCTACAGATATTTTCATCTGCAGATAAATTGTTTTTGCACAGTCAGTACTCTTGCATGCTTATGTATTTTATTTCCCCTTTCTGATCATTTTTATCTCTTCTTACATTTCCATGTATCTTTTCGGGATAACTTTCTTTCTGCCACAAAACTTCCCTTTAGTATACCTTTTGCCTTAGGCTTGTGAGTAACAAATTTTCTACTTTTGTCAAAAAATGTTTTTACTCTAGTCTTGTTTTTAAAGAATATTATCACTGGGTATATAATTCTAGATTAGCAGTTTTTCTCTGGCAGAAGTTTAAAGGTAACATAACCTTATGTTTACTTTAAAAGGCATTCCTGAATTGATTTCATCAGTTCTGATGAAAAATTAGCTATCAGCCTGAATGTTGTCCTTTTGAATATAAAGTATCTTTCTTTTCTGGTTACTCTTATGGTTTTCTCTTTATACTTGATTTTCAGCAGGCCTACCACGTGCTAAGGACTGAATTGTGCCCACCCCAAAATTTATATGTTGAAGCCCTAAGCCCTAATATTATCATATTTGAAAATGGGGCCCCTGGGAGGTAATTAGGTTTAAATGAAATCAAGAGAGTGGGGCCTTCATGATGGAATTAGTTCCCTAATAATAAGAGATAAGAGAGCCTGCTCTTTCCACCTTCACCTCCCATACTCCCAAGTCCCTGCTCCCTTTCCTTCCCTCCATATCATGTGAGGAACAGCAGGAAGATGGCCATCTGCAATCCAGGAGACATGCCTGCATTAGGAACTAAATCAACCAGCACCTTGATCTTGGACTTCCCAGGCTCCAAAACTATAAGAAATAAATTTCTATTGTTAAACCATTAGCCTACGGTATTTTGTTATTGAAAGCAGACTAATACATTATAATATGCCTAGGTGTGGTTTTCATTCCATTCATTCTATTTGTGGTTATGGAACTTCTTGGATCTATGAATGATAGAGTCTTTTATCAGTCTCGACAAATTCTCTGTCATATATATTCAAATGTTGCTTCTATCATAATCTCCTTTTCCTTTGTGAGACTCTAGGTACTCATATATTGAAAAGCTTCACTGTGTCCCATATGTACCTCATTCTCTTTTCTGTGTTTCACATCTTTTTCCTCTTTGCTTCAGTCTAAATCTTTTTTACTGTTTTGTTTTTCCAGTCATTAACTCTTTCTTCTGCTACATCTACTCTGATTAAAGTAATAATGATTTACATTGTTCTTAATGGTTTTGTGGATTAGGTAGCTAGTTTTCTTCCCTTAGGCCAGCTTTTCTAGGACTAATGGTCTACTACAGACTCAAATATCTAAGGTCTTAGTTAGACCTAGCTTAAATGGCTGAGATGGCTGGAGTGTATCTACCTTTGTGTTTTCTCATCCCCAAGAGGGATGATTCAGAATTTTTCCCATAACAATCTCAGAGTTCACAGTAGCAGGCTAGGGCAACACCAATCTGTAAGTGCTTCTAGGCCTGGTTTATATTATATTTGCTAACGTGTCATTGGCCAGAACATGAGAAACAGCCAAGACCAAATTCAAGGAGTAGAGAAATAGACTCCACTTTTTGCTGAAAGATGGTGCAAAGAATGTGTGTCTGATTTTGGCAATTTATCAACAAGATGGAGGATAGATTTGTGAAAAACTGCCAGGGACATATGCCTGTTTTCTCTAAAGGAAGATTCTTGGAAGCTGCCATAGGACATTTTGCATTTTATTAGCCAGAAGTTAATCACATACTTAGCTGCAACATAGACTTGGAAAAATAGAAACTAAATACCACTAAAAGTTATAACACTTAGAGAAGCATAAAGTTTGGAGTACAGCTAACAATCTCATTCACATCCATGTCCTTGCCATCTGTTCCTTGTCCCTCATCTCTGGCCAATGTTGGGGCAATGTAATAAAGAGATAATAAAAGAAGTTCAACCCATCCTACATCCCCTATTAAGTCATAAGATAAATGGATGTGGAGAAAAACATGGTCTAAAATGAGTCTGGGGATTTACGAACAAATTTAATCTGTCTGTCATATCTTATTAATATTCTAAATTATAAGTGGGTTGAATTTGTGGGATTGTGCTCTCTAATGCTTCCGTATATTGTGTATGATATGACATGGGAGATATTTGGTGTGGCTGTTATTATTCTTAGTCAAATTTAAGAAGATTTGGTGAGGAATCTAAATTAGACACTTGTGAGCTTGATGCTGCCACAAATATAAAAGCAAATAACCTTACCCTGTGTACTACAGACTATGACAAAGACCATTTCTTTAAATTGGCTGCAGATTTCTAGCTTGTGCTTGCTTCATTAGCAAAAGCAGCCTGAGCTTATGCAAACCTAACTCTGATCTATTCTGGTTTGTTATCAGCCTATGACTCAGGCAAGAGGCTGCATTTCTGCTCCCAATTAAGGCTTGATTAGCTCCTAGGCAAGAAACCTGGGTGAAAAGCTGGCAATAGAGAAGCAGAAAGATTGAACCTGGGAGACCAGAACTGAAAACATATAGCAAACCCAAACCATCCTTTGTCTAAATTTGTTCTATGCGTATGGCTCTGTCTTATAGCAGCAATAGAAAGAAAAAAAAAAAACCCAGCAGATATAAATTTTCCAGATCTCCAGGGCATCTTTGCACACCTCCTCACTCCTCTCTAGCCCATAACCCCTTGGTAAATGTTTCTGCGACCTAGAGGTGGTACGTGTTCAGCAATGTCATTATATAGGGGAAAGTACTTAGATTTGAGAATTAGACCTTTTAGGTTTGAATCTGGGCCCTTTTACTCATTAGCTGAGTTATCTTAAAGCCATTATAAACCCTCACTGAGCCTGTTCCTCACGTATAGAAAAGCCACAGTGATGCCAGTTGGCAGCATTGGCCCCAGTCTGGCATAGCACTAGTGGATATAAGCTCCAGCCTGCTTCACTCATCTTCACCGGCTACCCAGGCACTTCCAGAATTTGAGTTTTCCAGCCCCAACTTGGTCCAAGCACAAAGCTATTACCTTTTTGTGAAGAAACTGAAATAAGTGAAGAAGCTGACTGCAGCCATCTTTCCATCCTAGGTCCATCAAGTTCCATGTTAAATTTCTCCATCACTTGTGTCCTCTGTATGTTTACCAATGCAGAAACTATTGGTGGAAAGAGGGTGAGTAATAAAAGTGTTCCTGAAATATTATTCTATGGTCACTAAGCCAGAAGCAACACCATCACCTTACATTGGTTAAAAATGTAAATTCTGGCCAGGCAGGGTGGCTCATGCTTATAATCCTAGCACTCTGGCAGACCAAGCCAGGCAGATTAAGTTCAGGAGTTTGAGACCTGAGCAAGAGCAAGTGAGCTACAACACACGGTGCTCTACCCAGGGTGATAAATTGAGATTCTGTCTCAAAAAAAAAAAAAAAAAAAAGTAAATTCTTAGGCCTCTTCTAAATACTAGAAGAGCCCAGCAATCTGTCTGGTTTCAGCTAATCCTCTGGATTATTCTAAGGTGTGTTGAAGTTTGAGAACCAGCAGTGTAAGCAAGGACCAGAGAAAACGCAATCCAAATTGTGTTTTGGGACACAAAAACAGCTTGGGAAATGGAACAGCGAGAGTCCTCTGGTGTACATACCTAGGATTGTGGATAGTCTTTTGCAAAGCATTCAGATCTCTTGGGAGGAGACCCATGAAGGACTATGACACACAGCTTCCTTGTGTAAGTCCAGTTCCTTTGGCCCGGAGTCCAAGCCTTTTCCCAGATGACATCTTTTCCCCCTACAAACTTACCTGCAAGAACTCTCTGTTCCAGTTCCTTCTTTGTTGTGTGGACACTCCTCACTCATGTTCTATTGACCTCTTATTGTGTGCTGCCACATTTCAAAGAAATGTCATACCTGTGACAATCCTTCCAAAATAAAAAGATTTGGATCAGCTTTCCCAAAATCTGTTCCTCTTTAGGTCAATAAGTGTTATTGAAAACCAGTTATGTGGTCAAGTGAAGGTGGAAAACCATAGCTTATATGGGTTACCTGCTGTAGGAGTCAGCAAAACTTTTCATAAACTAATATCCATCATAAATTCCCAAGAAAATGGATACAAGATATAGAATTTACCAAACAGATTTAAACATGAAGTATTTTGAGAGACCACTTTTATAGGTCACACTTTCTGAAAGGCAGCCCAAAGCATGTATTATATTCTCATGTCTTTTCTTGCATGCTTATTTAGATTGCATTTGTAAATCCAGTCTCTCTATCTGGATTGATTATACCCCGTACCACTGAGCTGACACCACTATTTGTGTACATTAGGTATTCAGTAGGAGTTTGCTGCTGCTTCTGCTTTCCATATGAATAACATTTCAAAAAGTAACCATGTAATCTTTACAACATCTCTCTTTGATTACTGTATGTTGATCTTTGTTATGCTTTAAGATCCAGATGGGGCAGTACATTCCCTCAAAGGTTAAAAAGTGATATTTACAGGATGAGTTGGTCCAGAAGGCAGGTGCCAAGATTCCCAGGCTGGCTTCATCTGAGTCTTGACTGGCTCTGAGGGGACAAAAAGGCCTTGGCATTTTTCCACTTGTTTGAGTGTCCCATGATCAACAAAGGAGACATGTAGGAGACAGCAGGGGCCTGAGAAGCAGCAGGTATGGCCCAGCTGGATTTTTGTGGCCTTTGCCCTCCCTCATGGTTGTTTCTGCCCTTCATTGTGCAATGCTGGCAGTATTTTGAATTCCAGCAAGTACACCATAGTAACTCTGCCTTGTCCAGAAGCCTAGGAGGGGCCTTTCTTTAATAAATACAATGAGAAAAACTGGTCAGCCTAGCAATGAAAAAGTGGGGAGAAGGGATAGTGATGGAATGACTGCATGAGACATTCTTAATTTCCCAGTTGGTTTATAGAATTGTTTAGCCTTCCAAACCACGAATGCTGGTCACCAAGTTATAAACCACTCTCAGAGCACTGTGACATCTCACTATCTGCAGAGAGGGATACACTGGGCACAAGGGGTTGAGGCCTGGTCGGGGCACTCCACTGCCCAGCCATTATGTCCATCTGCCCTGGTTTCAATAAGACAATGTGGTGATAATGTTCAAAATATTATTTGAATTCCTTAGGTGGATCTATTTTTAGTATGATGACAAACTATATATCTTGTGGATCACTACCATTCACTTCATAACACTTAAATCTTAAAGAAAATTTACTTTTTGCATTGTTGTACTTATAGGAAATAGGGAAAATCTCAAAAGAGTCCTCTCTCTTTAGAAGGAAAAACAAAGGACAACAAATCATCAGAACTAGATCTGGGAACAATGAATAGTGAATAAATTGAAGTAACAAGGTTGTTCTAATAGCAAATGCTGAGAGCAGCACTGTGCTTTGCAATTGTGATATTAGACTTTGGGCCACAGCAAGGAAGGGGAGCAGAACAAAAACATCTGCATCTAAGCCAATAGCAATCCTCTGGCTCCCAGCAAAAGCAGCTGCACACTCTTTCCATAGGTATAAATAGCTGTGAAATAGTCTCCTTGTGCCCCACTCATCTTTCCTTCCTGGGATTTTTGCATCTGTCCTCATAGCTTACTTCTTAGATAAATTTTATATGGTAGTATTAAACTCCACCATGATTTTACAGATTATTTTGAGAAAGATCAACATCTTTACAACACTGAATCTTCTTGTGTATGCATGACATGTACCAGGAAACACTATCTTCAGGTCTAACAGTTTCTCATCCTTTATGTAGGTCATCACTGTGCATGTGAAAGATGACTTTGGTGAGGTTGAGCAGCCTGACCTGTGGGAGAGTTATTTTAATATGTTATTGAAATTATTATAAAAGGCATTCCATTTAAAGACCACATTTTGTAATCATCCCATGGGCCAGGTACTGCTGTTATGGAGGGTACAAACATTAGTGCAAACCTATTAAGATAGCTACTATTAAAAAAGCAGAAAATGACAAGAGATAGTGAGGATGTAGAGAAATTGGAACACTTGTATACTAGGTAGACACTGTGGAAAACAGAATGGTGGTCCTTCAAAATACTAAAAATGTAATTACCATATGATCTAGCCATTCTACTTTTGGGTATATGCCCAAAAGTAATGAAATCAGGGTCTGTAAGAGATACTTGTACACTCATGTTCATAGCAGCATTAATTACAATAGTTAAAATGGAGAGGCAACCCAATTTTCCATTGATAGATTAATGGATAAACAAAATGTAGTATACACTGAGACAATGTATACTGGAATATTGCTCAGCCTTTAAAAGAAGGACATTTTGACACATGCTGCAATATGGATGAACGTTAGAGACATCTAAGGCCATGACACTCTAGCTTAGGCAACAGACTAAGACTCTATTTCTAAATAATAAATAAATAAATGTAATAAAAATAAAGTTTAATAATAACAGATGGATGAGAACACATCTGTGTGATTGGGGAACTCAGTGGAGAAATAACAATGGCAGGAGGCACAGTACACAGGTCAGCTGCTGGCCAGTCTGAGATGTCTACAGAGAACAGCTGTATACCACAGGCCTTCCCTGATGGAGAACCAAGAGCTGGGCATTGTGGCAGGTGCCTGTAGTCCCAGCTACATGGGAGGCTGAGGAAAGAGAATCACTTGAGGCCGAAAGTTTGATGTTGCTGTGAGCTATGATGTCATAGCACTCTATCAAGGCTGACAAAGTGAGACTCTGTCTCAAAAAAAAAAAAAAAAAAGTTATACACCACAAGCAAGTTCTACCTCAGGGTCACAAGGTTGGTTCAACATATATAAATCTATGAATATAATACACCATATAAATAAAATAAAAAATAAAGACCACATGATTCTCTCAATTAATGCAGAAAAGGCTTTTGATCCTTTCATGATCAGAACACATAGTAAAATAGCCTTACAAGGGACATTTCTTAAACTGATAGAGGCCATCTACAGCTAACCCACAGCCAATATCATATCTAATAGAGTAAAGTTGAAAACATTTTCACTAAGATCTGGAACTAGACAAGGATACCCATGGTCACCACTGCTACTCAACATAATACTAGAAACACTAGCCATTGCAATAAGGCAAGAGAAGGAGGTCAAGGATATTCAGATAGAGACAGAAGAGATCAAACTCTTGCTTTTTGTGGAAGACAGAGAACTGGCTAAGGCCAGTTCTGTTCTTATACCTGGAAAATCCCAGGGACTCAACTAAAATGCTCTTAGAAGTGATCAAGGAATAGAGCAGTATCTTGGGATAAAAATTTAATACCTCCAAATCAGTAAGTTTTATATATACCAACAATAGTGAAGCCAAAAATAGAATCAAAGATTCTATTACTTTTACAGTAATGTCAAAGAAGATGAAATACCTGGGAATTTATCTAACAAAGGACATGAAAGTTCTCTATAAAGAGAACTATGAAAACCTTAAGAGAAGAAATAGCATAAGATGTTAACAAATGGAAAAACATATCATGCTCATGGTTGGGAAGAATCAACATTGTTAGAATGTCCATACTAGCCAAAGCAATCCACAGATTTAATGCAATTCCCATCAAAGCACCAATGTCATACTTTAAAGAACTTGAAAAAATAGTAGTTCATTTTTTATGGAATCAGAAAAAAATCCCAAATAGCCAATACATTACTTAGAAATAAAAACAAATCTGGAGGCATCAAGCTACCAGACTTCAGGTTATACTACAAATCTATAGTGATCAAAACAGTTTCTTTGTTATTTGGTATGTTCATGGGCTTCGTGAAACATAAAAATAACTTCTGATGTATGAATTTTCTTCTTTCTCCTCCCCTTGTTAGGTGCCCTGACATCTGGCCTGGCATCTGATGCATGCCATAGTTCAGGCTCAGCCCTGGCAGCCATCCACTCCACTCAGTTGCACAACACACATTTTTCCTGTCCCAGGGGCTTCCTTCCATTTCACAAGGTCACATTATTAATTACAAAGAACCATAGCACATATTGGAAGCCTGCAGGAACCAAAGAGTTGACAATTAATTGGAAGCATAGGTGCTTGAATTAAGCATCCAAAGAAATCCATAAAAATATATCTAAATATAACCTAAGTACTGGACAAGGGGGCTGAAATGCCTTCAGGAGAATTCCTGCAAAATCATGGCCCATGATGCCAAGTTCTGAATTGCAGAACAGTGGTTCATATGTGTAAAAAAGCCAATCATAATAAAGCTTTTTTTGTCTTGGAAAATATAGCCATTTATTATAAAAATGTTTATGTTAACATCTAATGAGTTTATTATTATTTCATTTTATTATTTTTAATTACTAAAGGCACATAATTTTTGTATAGCTTTATAGGGTACATGTAATGTTTTGATATGAGCACACAATGTGAATTAACCAAATCAGAGTAATCAGGGTGTCTATCACCTCAGGCACTTATTTCTTTGTGTTAGGAGCATTCCAATTCCACTCATTTAATTCTTTTAAAGTATTCCATAACTTATTGTTGACTATAGTCACCCTGTTGTGCTATCAAATATTGTTCATTCTATGTAACCATATTTTTGCATCCATTAGCCACACACCACATTATCCACCCCTCCCTGCTACTAATCTCAGCCTCTGGTAATAATCATTTTACTCTTTGTCTCTATGACATCAATTATTTTTAATACTTAGCTCCCACATATGAGTGAGAATATGTGCATTTGTCTTTCTGTGCATGGGTTATTTCACTTAACAGGACATTCTTCAGTTCCATCCCTGTTTTTGGACATGGCAGGACTGTATTCTTTTTTATGGATCTATAAGATTCCATTGTGTATATGTATCACAATTTCTTTATCAATTCAGCTGTGAATGGACACTTAGATTGATTCCAAACCTTAGCAATATGAATAGTACTCTAATAAATATAGAAGCACAGGTATTTTTTAAATATATATATATATATATATATATATACATACTGATTTCACCTCCTTTGGATATATTACATACCCCACAGTGGGATTGCTGGGTCCAATGGTACTTCTGTTTTTAGTTTCTCATGGAACCTCCACACTGTTTTCCATAGCAATTGCATTAATTTACATTTCCACCAACAGTGTGTGAGGGTTCACCTTTCTCCACATTCTCACCAGCATTTGGATTGCCTGTCTTTTAAAAATACATATACATAATATATTTATTCTTATGTGAAAAGATACATAATTCCAATATGTGCATCTATGGGTAAATGCAAAAATATAAAGAATAATAAAGTGAAATAAAAATGTGTATGTACAATACATCCAACCCCCTTTACTCACTCACACAGAAAAGCACACTCAAATAGCCAGCTTTGTCTCTTACACTAGAGAGCTTCCCACCTACAGAAACTAGAAACTACTTCTATAAAAATAGATTACTGGAATAAAGATGTATAGTTTCATTATCTAAAGGAATATATAACTTAGAAATTGGTATATAAATATGAAAAAACAAAACGCTATAATTTACATACATGTAAAGGTAAGAACTTTGGGCACTATCACCAATTGCTTTAGATTTTTCTTCAGGCAAAATGTAAGAAGACATTGGGTGATGCATACAAAATGTAAGAAGACATTAGGTGAATATATATATATATATGCATGTGTATATGTACACAAATACTTTAATATATACATGTAAACACGTTAGTGTCATTTGTTATAGATTTTAAGAATATGCAAAACACAAAACAGAGGTGATGAAAAAGACATACCAATATGCATTTATAGAAATATCTATATATTTAAGTATATATGCAAAAGAAAACAACCAAAATACATGCTCATAGAAACTCAGGGACACACAGAAACAGTTACCAACAGAAGCCTTTCATTTTCATCAGTGACTCTTGCACCTTCTTGTCAGCTGATGGTGATAAAGGGAACCCAAGGGTTTAGACGAGTTCTTTGCTGACTGTTGGCCAGATCTTTGGTAAATCAAAATACCTGGCCAAAGACCTTTACAAAGAACCAGCCTAAGTTCCACTATCATCTAAGGGCAATGCCCAATTCTCCAAACCCCACCATGAGAATAGGTGCTCTTGGATTACCCACCCAAATGAGTCATACTCTAGTGTACCAGGTGGAGTAACTGAAGAAGATGCTTTAAAGGGAGAAGAAGAGATAGTTTTTAGCCTTCAGAATGTGTTTGTAGAACTTTAAGTGTGCATGGCACACTAAAGGTTTGAGGGTGGAAAGTGTCAGACAAGAGTGAAAATGTATTGAGGACCTCTGTGGGCTTCCCTGGCTTGGGAAATATCCCTCTACTCTAAAAACTAGAGCAGTAGAGTAAACCTCTTGTGGGAAGTTGGAGCTGGATCCAGAAAATCCTACATACAGGCCTAAAGAATATTTGCTTTGGAAAGACCTGGACAGTTAGGTGCCTGTGATATCTTCTAAAAGTATGGAGAGTAGAGATTTAAAAAGTCTGACTGGAAATGAAGAATAGTGAGCAGAGCAAGATGTCAGATTAGAAACAGCTCCTTATTAGCCACAAATAGTGAAGCCACATGTGCCTGGGGCAATCCAGGGACATCACTCTAAGGGCACAGCAAAGTAGTGGTGGACTTCAGTGGTGGACAGCGAGCTCCATTTACTGGAGCTGCCTTGGAAGGCATGAATGAATGAGTGGACTCAAACAGTGTCCAGTGGCTGGGATTGAATACTGTGTGGGGTGGATGTCTCATCAACTTGGCTGCTAGCAGAGTACCGCCATTGTGAGAAGGCTATAGTGAAGGAATGGTCTGTGAGGTCCTACTGCATATGTTGGCTGAGCTCATGGAACAGACACTATACCCCTTGGAAGGCCACTTTGTTGGCAGCGAACACTGTTTTACATGCCTCCTGAGGAAGCTGGCAAAAGCTTTGGGAACCCAGACCAGTGGGGACTGAGGGCTGTCAAGGCAACCAGGCCCTGACTGAGGGAAAGTAGGTCAGGAAGACAGGACTCCTCTAAAACTAGAAAGTATCTTCCTGCCCAAATTGTATATATAGCAAAAGCAGCATGTGTGTATCCTAAATGCACAGCATCTTCTGGTGTATAATAAAAAAATTGAAAAAATTTGAGAAAAGGAGAAAAAATAAAGAAATATATAGATATATTTATTTTTGCTCCTTTCCCCAATTTTTTCAAGGTTTTTTTTTTATTCTGTCCTTTTTGTTGTTGGTGGTGGTGTTGTTTGTGTTTGTATTTTTTCATGTTTACTTTCCTCATTTTTTGTTGTGGTTTTTCAGCCCCTTTTATTCTTTCTTCCTTTTTTACTTCTTCCCAGTTTTCTCTCTTTTAATAGAGATTTTTCTACTTTTCACATCTTACCCCTATAAACTTCTCATACAACAGCTAAGATATCACTTTTTTCCTTTATCTTATATAATTGTATTTTCAGTTTTCTGTATCTATTTTTTTTTCTCTGAGTGCTACAGGGTCATGCCATTGGTGTAGTTGCAGGGGTCACAGCATTTCTCTGGCTCAAGGAGGTCACAAACTTGTGGTTTACAGTGTCCTTCTAGTTTTGCCTTGAGAAAGAGATTAGTGGTAGCTCCCCACTGTGTCATACTATTGGGTTTCTTTCCTATATTTTGTGGAGTCTTGCTTATGCCCAGGCTAGTAAGGAGCTCCTGACTTAGAGGGACACACCCAGACTAGCCCCTCAAAGGGATAGATTTGCAGGTGCAGGTATGGCCCTAGTACCCTGACAACCATCACCATTTTTTTCCTGTGCTCTCTTTCTTTCTCTCTGACCCCCTTCTCTCCTTTTCAATTCTTCTCTTTTACTGCATCTTCTTCTTTTTTCTTTCTTTCCATTTTCTTTTTCTTTCCTCCTTCTCTCTCTCTCTCTTTTTTTTCCCCTCCCTTCTCACTCTTTATGCTATTCATCCTTTTGGCCTCATACCAAAAGGCCACGTCAACACCTACACTCTAGGACAAGGTAATATAAAGCAAATGAAGAAGTAAGAAGGAAAAAGTAGGGGAAGGAAGTGAAGAAGAAGAAAATACACATGAGAAGTAACCATCAGAAAAATTATGGCAACATGAAAAAACAAAAGAGGGCAACCCATCCAAAGGACAATGAGGCAGCTATCACAAAGTATGCCACCTATAAAGAATTAATGGAAACAACAGAAATGAAATTTGAAATATGAATAGCAAAGGCAATAAAGGGAATTGATGAGAAAGTGGAAAAATAGAACCAAAAAATGGATGAAAGGTATAAAGAACATAAAAAAGATATGGTGGAGCTTAAGGAATCGAAGGAGTCAATTAGGAAACTTAAAGAGGCAGTGGAAAGTATCAATAACAGATTGGACCATAGAGAAGAAAGAATATCAGAGCTAGAAGATAAAGCTCTTGAGCTAATCCAGGTTGTTAAAGAGGCAGGAAAAAAGAGAGAGAAATAAGAACATTCACACAGAGAACTATGAAACTTCACAAAGCATTCAAACATATGAATTATAGGGATCTCTGAAGGGAAAGATCATCCCAAAGGAATGGAAGCCCTACTGGAGGATATTATAAATGAAAACTTCCCAGGTTTCATTAAAAATTCTGAAACACTCATTTTAGAGGGATGTTGAAACCCAGGTCATCTCAGCTCAAACAGAGTTTCTCCAAGACACATTGTAATGAACCTATCCAAAGTCAAGACAAAAAAGAAAAATTCTGCAAGTGGCCTGAACTAAGTGCCAACTGACCTACAGGGGCAGATCCATCAAGGTGGCAGTGTCCTTTTCAGCTGAAACCTTCCAACCCAGAAGAGAAGGGTCATCTACCTTTAATGTGGTTAATCAAAACAGGATACAGAATTCTGTATCCTGCTAAACTAAGCTACAAAACTGATAGGGATATCAAATCTTTTACTGATATGCAAACATTAAGGAAATTTGCCACAAGACCAACCCTATAGAAAATACTTTCACCATCTGACCATCTGACCACACATGGACCACATTGACCATAACAATGGACCACCAGTAAAGTAAACACCCACAAACTAAAGCTAGCCTCCATGATGGTGTAAATGATAAAACTAAGCAATGGATTTTCACAAAAGAAGAGGAATAGAACTCCATGACACTTATCAATTATCTGAATAAATGTTAATAGCTTGAATTCCCCACTGAGGAGGCATAGGCTGGTCAATTGGATAAAAAAGCACAAGCCATTCATAAGCTATCTCCAAAGCTATCTCTTTGAAAGACAAAGCTAGACTCAGGGTGAAGGGTTGGAAAACAAAATTTCAGGCAAATGAAAATCAGAAAAAATGAGGGTTCACAATCTTATTTTCAGACACAAGTGGATTTAAAGCAACTGAAGTTAAGAAAGACAAAGATGGTCACTTTATTCTAGTCAAGGAAATAATAAAACGAGAGGACATTTCAATTCTAAATATTTATGCACCTACCTTAAATGCTTCAGATTTATGAAACAGACCTTGATTGATCTTAGCAATATAATATCCCATACCACCATAATTTCTGGGGATATTAACATCCCTCTGACAGAACTGGACAGATCCTCTAATTAGAAACTAAATGAAGATACAAGGAACTAGGTATAAAGGCTATTCAAATTTCTCAAAACAAATAAAAGGAAAACACAACATATCAAAACATAAGGGATACGACAAAAGCAGCAATAAGAGAAACATTGATGGCCATAAGTGATTACATGAAAAAAGTAGAAAAGCTTCAAGTAAAGAATTTAATGATGCATCTCACAGAACTAGAAAAATAAGAGCAAACCAAATCAAAATTTAGTAGAAAAGGGGGAATAATAAAAATCAGAACAGAAATAAATGAAATTGAAGCCCAGTGAATGATGAACAAGATGAGGAATTGTTTTTTTTAAAAAGATAAACAAAATTAACACACCTTTAGCTACACTGAGAAAAAAGGAGAGAAGACCCAAATAAATAAAACCAGAGATGAAAAAGATACATTACAACTTATACTGCAGAAATTCAAAGGATTTTTAGAGATGATCATGAGTGACTATATGTCAATAAAATGGAAAACCTAGAAGAAATGGACAAATATCTAGACACATCATCTTTTAAACCAGGTTCCACAACCCCAACATATACCATGACATGATTTCTTATTGTTTACTAATGTCCTATTCTTTCATTTTAGCATTTCTTATAGGAAAGATCTGCTCTTCAGCTTTTGTTTGTCAGGAATGTCTTATTTCTCTTTCATATTTGAAGGATAAATTTGCAAGATATTCTAGGGTTAAGTTTTTCTTTTTTCCTTGAGTACATTTAATATGTCATGCCACTCTGTCCTGGCCTATAATGTTTCTACCAATAAATATGCTGCCAGATGCATTAGAGCTCCATTATATGTTATTTTTTTTCTTGATTCTGTTAGGACCTTTTTTGAGGGTGAGGGACAGAATGTTACTTTGTCGGCCCCAGTAGAGTGCCATGGCATCATATCTCACAGAAACCTCAAACCCTTGGGCTCAAGTGATCCCCTTGCCTCAGCCTCCTGAGTAGCTGTGACTACAGGCACCTGCTCCAATGCCCAGCTATTTTTTAGAGGCCAGGTCTTGCTCTTGTTCAGGCCAGTCTTGAACTCATGAATGAGCTCAGGCGATCCAACCACCTTGGCCTCCCAGAGTGCTAGGATTGTAGAATGAGCCACTGTGCCTGGCCTGACCTTTTCTTTTTCTATGATATTTTGGAGCTTGATTATTAAATGCCTCCAGGTAGTCTTGTTTTACTTAGATCTGCTTCATGTTTTATGACTGGCTTGTATCTGAATACCAATCCCTTCCTATTGGTTGGGAAAGTTATCTGTTATTATTTCTTTGAAGAAACTTTCTAACCCAATATTTCTCTTTACCTCCTCTTTATGGTCAATAACTCTTAGATTTGCCCTTTTGAGGCTATTTTCTAAATCTTATAGTTGTGCTTCATTCCTTTTTATTCTTTTTTCTCATCTGACTGTGTATTTTCAAATAACCTCCCATCAAGCTCACTAATTCTTTCTTCTGCTTAATCAGTCCTGCTATTGAGAGACCAATACGTTTTTCAAGTTGTCAATTGAAGTTTTTAGCTCCAGAATTTCTGCCTGAAATTTTTTTATTATTTCAATCTCATTGCTAAATTTCTCTGATAAACTTCTAAATTCCTCCTCTGTGTTTCCTTAAAGTTCATTGAGCTTCTTCAGGACAGTTACTTTGAATTCTTCATCTAAAAGGTTACACATTTCCATCACTCCAATATGTATATATGTAAATAGATATGCATTCTTTTTGGAGTCTTTAATAACTTACAAGAATTAACACAGTTCTGAGATCAAAACTTTAGGGTTCCACTGGTATAGAAGTTCTCCAGGACAAGAGGAAAGATGGAATCAATGCCCAAAGCAGCTTAATGCATAAGTGCTTATTCCTTAGATAACACGGGTTATAAACAGAAGAGGAAAAACTACAGGTGTTTCAAATGTCCACTGAGGGCCTACTCAAATACACCCATACATTCACATCACACACTCACATGCAAACTTGCACTCATGCACATGAAATCTGCTCACCTTTCTTTCCCTACTGATTTGTGTAAGCTCATGTTGACCTGGTTTTGCTCCTAGAGATAGGAAAAAGGACACTATATTCCGATCATCTTTCAAAACATAGCGACTAATAATATTGGCAATACTAATTTTGAGTCTACTCGCAGTAATTTAAAAGTGGCCCAAGATAGGCTGTCATATTGGCTCACACCTGTAATCTTAGCATTCTGAGAGGCTGACGTAGGAGGATCCATTGAGCTCAGGAGTTTGAGTCCGCCTGAGCAAAAGTGAGGCCCTGCCTCTCCTAAAAATAGAAAAATTAGCCAGGCATTGTGGCAGGCACCTGTAGGCCCTGTAGTTATCTGTAGCTACTCAGGAGGCTGAGGCAGGAGGATTGCTTGAACCCAGGACATTGAGGTTGCTGTCAGCTAGGCTGATGCCACAGCATTCTAGCTTAGACAACAGAGTGAAACTCTGTCTCAATAAATATATGTATATTAAAACTCTATCTCAATAAATATAATATATATATTATATACAAATGTGTGTGTAAATATATGTGTATATGTGAATGTTATGTATGTGTGTGTGAAAGCTTACTTAGAAGGCAGGTCCATGGCTTATTCCTGCCTAATACCCCTGAACAGTATTCAGCAACTGCCTTGAGATAAAGGAACAGTTTTTTAGGCAATATAATAGTGTAAATGAGATTATAGGGAAGCTTTTTAACTTACTCAGAAGAATAACTTTCTATAAGCCTTCTTTAAGCATTTTATAGAAAAAAATTTAATGCTCATTATGTCAGCCTTAATCTATTTCTTATTAAATTTCCACAAATTCCACCTACATTACTAAAGATAAAGGATAATCCAGGCTTTCTCAAATTCTGCTTCTGTTGCAGAATTGGTGCAAATTCTGTGTTTGTACATCTCATTCATCTTCAGGAAAGAATTTTCAGCCTTTATCTTCATCCCCCATTACTTCTACACTAGCTATTACTTTGCCTTCCTGGGATCCCACTGCCACCAAGTCAATTCCACATAAAGAGAAAATGGTGAAGAGAGTTGGCCAAGATGCGGAAAAAACACATTAGATAAACGTTTTCTTCTTTACTACTCTTTTCCTCTTCCACAACTGTCTCCTTAATGAGTAAATGTGAAATATGAATACTAGATCAGCTTCCAATGAAAACCAGTGCCAGGTCTCTGAGAACATGGCTTTACATGGCTCTTCTCATGAGAACAGGACTCATTCTCTCAGTGCAAGGGTGAAATACAATGTCTTCTTGTACCCTGGAAGATAAGTGATTTCTCGGAAGTCAACACCACTCTTCAATGAATGTTTAAGTGGCAGCAACAGCTTATGTTTCTTGAGCACTTACCATGACCATGAACCATCATGCAACTCAGCCAGCTCAGCTTCTCTTCTGCTAGTACCTGGATGTTAATATCCCAATCAATCAAGTTTCTGTGATCAAGGTCTGATTCAACTAACTCACTAAGCTCTTGTAAATAAGTTAATGTAATGTTAACTAGGCCCTTATAAATAAGTTAATATACTTTGCAATTTAACTCTGAATATATGTAACCTTCTTAGACAGATGGCATAAGCATCATCTGAAATAAGTGAGAAAACTGACAAATATATACAATGCCACATAGCTATAAAGTTACACTAAATGTTTTACAGAGTTGGGCTTTCACTGTCCATCCCTGCAGGACTTGGAACGTGGATCAAGGGGCCGCCTACACACCCTTTGACACCATCAGCCACAGGAACCATGGGAGTAGATTGGCTGGGACAAGGCTCCTCCAAGCTTCTGTCCTCACCAGGCCCTAACAGGGGTTCTCTGTCTCATGGCCTTTTATTCTGGTGTTTTCTGAAGGGCAGCATTGTCAGGCGGTGGGCAGCTGTCCACCATCCTGGGAGAGCAGGCAGAGGAGTCAGGAGGCCTGGCAATGGGAGGAAGGAGAGAATCAACCCTAGTTACAACATAGAATTTCCATCTACCAGTCTCTCTGCCTCCCCTCTGTTACCCTGGGGCCAGTGGGAGGTAGTATCTGCATCCTTCTTGCAAAAGAGAGACATCAAACACCTATGAACATAGGCAGCATTTATAAAGTCATCAGGAAAAATGCACTGTGTGCTGGCACTGCCCCATCAGCCTTCATATTTATTCCTACTCTCATTTTCATTTGCTCCAAGTCTCTTTTGTTTTACTTTTTTTTAATTTTCTTTTCATTATTTTGGTTATTCATATTGCTCAGATCTCCTCTATTAATAAGATAAGAAGTAAAACAAATGAGAAGAAGGAGAAAGTTTCCCCTTTCCTCCTGGCATACTCCAAACTCATGCTTCCTCATTTCCTCAGAGAAACATTTTGGAAAGTCAGAAAGGGCCTGGCCCTAGAACATTCTACCAGTGGAGGAGAGAGCTGGGGATGAATCCAGACATTTGCATCCTTTCAGGAATTCAGCCACTGGATATTTAAGAAACTTGTTTCTAGTAGCCCACCTAGGAGGAATCTACCCCGAGCAGGGGTGTTCAGGACTGATTTATGGAACCAGAAACTCATATCCATAGATGTTATAAGCATATGTGTAGCTGACTGCCTCTGGATTTATAATCAAGTTGTCCATGCTGGTGAACATCTGAAAGTTGAATATGAATTTGGTGCTTCTCTAAGCAAAAGTATCTGCAGGAAACATGTGGCTACCTATTAGGTCTGTTGGGCCAAAGAAAATCTGCTTGTTTTCTTCCACCTCTGCCAGCAGCCAAGTGCACTGTCAATACAGAGCAGTCTTTGGGGGAAAGAATGCCTTTTGCATCCAAGGCAGAAATCCTATAATGGGCAGAACTCTTGGCCAAGACATATTTAAATAATGTTGATAACGCTGTGTGTACCTTTGTTTCCCCAGAGCAATATTCTTTGTAAGCAAGGATCCTGCCAGCTGGATCCACCCAACATTGTATGGAGAGAGGTTGAAGTGTGGCAAACTCATTCAGCACACTAATCAAGGTCATATCATTGGTCTATGAGAAAGGTCACCTCCTTATATAAAGCTGTATCTGATTTATCTGCCAAGAACATAAGCCTTCAGGCAAAGCAAGTGCCATATATACTCTATGACATAACTCATTCTGCAAATGTGCTTATTTGAAGAATCCTGTGATAAATTCTTTAAAAGAAATATTCTACTGTAAAGTACACCTACCCACCCATGTACCAATGTACAACTACCCATCAAGTACCCCCCTCCCCTACATCCATCCCGTTCTTACTTTTTCACTATTTAACACTTCTGGGATCACAGAATTCCAAGTGAAGTCTCTAGCAGCCTTGGTACCTATGTCCTTTTTTTTTTTTTTTTTGAAGTTTTTGACTGGGGCTTGGTTTGAACCCACCATCTCCAGCATATGGGACCAATGCCCTACTCCTTTGAGCCACAGGCGCTGCCCTGTACACTTTGATTCATAGGGAAAGAATCCTATGCTTGATAGGTGTATGTGAGACTATAGCAAACAAAAAGTAGCAATGTCAGACTAGGAATAAAATTAGACCCATGTCTCTTCTTTTTCTTTTTCAAACCTAGACAGCTAGATATGGCCTGGTTGCCATAGTTAAGCTCCTGTGGAAGTTGAGTTTTTCCTTGAAATTAATTAACAGAATATTGATCCTGGCCCATAAAGCATCTTATAGGGATTTTAATGAGGATTAAAAGCTGTGCTTCTCCTGCCCTGAGTAGGTCAGCTGTTATTTCTGTACCCACAGAAATAGGGCGAGTGAGTCTATCCACAGTTCCTGCTGACAGGTTAGGTTGAGATTGGCCAAAGGTGACAAGATGGACATCTGACCCCAGGGTGGGGTGTGATGAGATGAAAGCAAATCCATAAGCTAGACTAAGCCTAACAGATTCCTCTGTCAGAATGTAAATTATAAAACCAAGATTGTAGGCTTAGATCCAGGGTGATGTACAGTCAGGCCCACACTACTGCCATGGTGACCCATAGCCAAAGTCATCCAAGTAGGGACTAAGAAGCAGAAATGGGAGAGGCCTTAGGGCCCAATAGCTAGATGTCTCAGTTCTGACTTTGTATGGGCTCTGTTCAGGAGCCTCCATAGACTTTATTTTCAACCCTAGGAAGCCTGTGTAATCACCTGCTGAGGGGTCCCACAACCACCTTTTCTTAAACCTGCACAGGTACTCTGAACAAGACAGCTTATTATCCCCTCTGTGATGGTGCATTGGTGTTGGGATGTATGTCAGGCCAGTGACACTGCTACTGAGAGCACCAGGCTTCCTGAGCAACCACTGTCTGCTGAACCAGTACTGTGTCTTCAAGCTGTAGGCAGGCACTGGCCAGAGAGAGGGCTGTTTGTGAGAGGCAGACCTGCTGTAGAAAGTGCTCAGGGAAGAAAAATGAAACTGTCATAAATAGAGCAATTTAATGCATTTCATTGATTCTAGAGCCTATCTTTTTTTTTATTTTGAGAGTTTAACATTTCCAAAATCAGAATGCATCTTAGAATCACTGTCAGCCAGACAGAACCACTATAGTAGTCCTGAGCAAACTTCACCATGTCTATTCACAACACTGCCACTTCAACTGAATTATATGTATTGTGAGAGCTATGAATGTTGAATTTGTCATTGAAAATATCTTCCAAAAGATTTCACCATGATTTAGCAAGCAAACAAAACATCATTGTATTTGCAGAAATACATGGAAATGGAGCACTGGGGTATATATTTGATATTAATGAAGTAGATATTGATTGCTGAAGGAATGATTGCTATCTTACATTTCTTTCAGAGCAATAACCAAGGGCTTTAGAAACTCACAGGGAGGAGGAATGGTGATACATTTTGTTACTGAGATGAATGTGCAAGAATGACTTTTCATCCACCAACACAATGCAATTAGGAGAAATTGCCAAATCTCTCAAAACAGAAGGCATTTCAAAGCACTGTGCCAGCGTCCAGGCCTGGCACTCCTTTTCTCTTCCTGTCTTCTCACTTTCTCCACCTTCTTCTTCCTTCTCCCTCCCTGCATCAACAGCATGTTCAAACTAGAAAAAGAAGAGAATTTAGGTAAGACAAGCAAATGACTTAAGAGTAGGTTCAATATGTTCGCCTATGTGTGTGGGTGCACAATTTCTTGGGTACATATGTGTGCAGAGCCAGTGTTTTTTGTCACCTTCCCAAATTCTGGATTGTACACAGACATGCAGTACAGGGTCTTTAGAAGTAGTAACATGAAACCATGAGATCCTCTCAGTGTACAAAATACTACCAAGAAAAAATATACACGCACCCTTGATAAAACTTTCCAGCCTAAAATACCTCTATTTTCATCTATCGAGTATATTTTTATGTATGTCAAGATTTGGAATCCTAATATTGCATTCTTTTAGATAAAATATAATTTAGGCCAGTATCATATGTTAAAAAAAAAACCTGGATTAAAATGCCAACTTTGTCATAAATCAATTCTCATACATTCTGGAATTTAGCTTTGGATTATGCCAATATCATAGTTTAAATGTCAAAAAGTTTTATATAATAAATTTAAATGACTGATAAATATGAAATCACTTTTTTAATTTTCTAAAACATTTTAGCTATTCTTCCATATGAATTGTAAAGTCATTTGAACCAAGTATCAAAACTATCTGATTAGAATTGCAAAGTGTGTATGTCTATAAAAGTTAATATTTTTGATATCATGTTTTCCCAACCAGGCGTATAGAATATCTCAGTTGAGATTTTATCTTATTTCTAATACTGTTTTGTGGTTTCTCCATTTTGTTTTTGTTGCTTTGTAAGTTGTATTTTTGTTGCTATTTAGAATTGAATTTTAAAATTTCCATATCTAAATTATTATTGTTTACACAGAGAAAGCCACTATCATATATATGTATATAGTCAATCCTCACTATGTTCTCTGTTAATTTCCCATATTGTCAAATAAAGTCTTTGGAATTTTCTAAGTTTGAAATTTGTCAGCAAATATTTTTTTGTCTTCTTTTTCAATTTCGATTTCCTATATATGATCAGCTAAAGTTTATAAGTTGCTCCAAAACGGATTAACTCAAAAACAGTTCATTATTTTGCAGGATTCTCTGGGTTGACCAGCATTCTACAAGTTGGATTCTTCTCCTTCATGCAGTATCGCTGGTGTCGGGGGTGGCTGGAAGATCCAACAAGGCTGGCAACTGGTGGGACTGAGTACCAGCTAGGACTGCTGACCTCCTAGGACCTCAGTTCTCTTGGATCTGGGCCCGTCCTGGAGGCCGCAGGAGCAGCTGGTTTCCAAGGAAGAGCACTCCAAGAGGAAAAGATGGGAACTTCAGCTCTGTTAAGGCCCACCCTGAAAGTTAAACAGCATCACTTCTTCATTTTATTGGTCAGAGGAAGGAGATCACAGCATTAGGTCACCTTGCATAGAAAAAGAAAGCTTGTGGTTAGGGGAGAGTGGCAGTCACATTAGAAAAGAGCATATGGGATTGGAGGGATTATTATGACCATCTTTGGAAAAACATTTACCAACCTGATCCAGATACAGAATCCTTCTATTGAAATAGCAAATTTTCACATTGTTAAAATGTCCATACTGCCCAAAGCAATATATAATTTTAATGCAATACCTATTGTTTGTTTTTTTGTAGAGACAGAATCTCACTTTATCACCCTCGGTAGAGTGCCCTGTCATCAGACAGCTCACAGAAATCTCCAATTCCTGGGCTTAGGCGATTCTCTTGCCTCAGCCTCTCAAGTGACTGGGACTACAGGCACCTGCCACAATGCCCGGCTATTTTTTTGTTGTAGTTTGGCTGAGGTTGGGTTCGAACCTGCCACCCTCATTATATGGGGCCAACGCCCTACCCACTGAGCCACAGGTGCCATCCAATCAGCAGTCTGTGTTTTAACAAGTCCTCCAGGTGGTTCAGGTGCAGGCTAAAAGTTTGAAAACCATCAGTTTAGGCTCTTAGTGTATTAGAAAGAACAAATAGGTAGAAGATTTTGGAGAAAACATCAGGAAGAAAAGCAAAGCTCCTTACTTAGTTTAGAAAAATATTCTCTAGGCTGAGAGAAGGGAAGTGATAAGACAGAGGAGGTAGTAACAGGAGGAGAGGGCTAGGTCTGCATGCCAGCCTATATCTGTGCAAGCCCTGTACTTCATCTGTTCCCAGGGGCTGTGTCAGTTGCCTTCTGGTAGGTGTTTAGTGAGGACTTACACCATGAGAGCAGCCAACAACCAGAAGTTTCTCTATTGCTTGTCAGGTAGAAGAAAATATTAGGTCTGTGTCCTCCCTATTCTGTATGGACAATACCTCACTGCAGCATCCTGGACTGTTCATTAACCCTGAAGGAGGAAGATGGGGCGCTGGGCCTCTAGTGGCATGGGAGGTAGGGGAGGGAAATGAAGCCCCCCACCCCCACCGCACTGGATCTTGGGTGGTGCTAAACAGAACCCACACAAGATTACCTTTGAGCCATGGCAAGAATGACACTCATCCCAATTATAATTACTGCTTATGTGGAAATCACTGGGTCCTTGGCATTTAGTCCCATCCTCTTCTGGGGTGCCTTTCTGTATTGAAGAGGCTGGAGAGATTTAAACTAAATTTCCCAGACTCCCATGTGGTTGTGACCTGCAAAAGAAGGTAGAAGCCATCAGCCATCTTTCTTGGCTTGCTTGGTCAAGTTTCATGTCAGGAGCAGCAACGGCATCTCCTGACCCCAACTTCCACATTTCTGGAGTACAGCAACTGCGCTGTGTTCACCAGCTCAATCGTTTGGGGGACAATTTCCTGATCCCCCACCCTCATAATTAGAGCAAGAGGTCATAGCTCCATGGGGGAGGTAGGAGTTCAATTCTGTGGTATTCAGGTTGTCATTCCAGAAGTCCTCAGCCTACCTGCCTCCAATTGTTTCACGAGCACCAACTTACCTGCATTAATTCCTTCTGTGCTAAAAACCTAGCATGGTTCCTATCCCTAGCACTAAGGATACAGTAAAAAACAAACAAATCTGCCTTGAAGTTTAACTGGAGAGTCAGGATGGCTGCACAGAAATGCTTATGATTCCAGAAAATCAGGCCAGGTGCCAAAGGGGCAGTGTGGACAGTACACAAGATGAGGGCCCTCATTACACTGGCTTGGGTTGGGCTCTGGGGCACAGTGGTCTGAGGTAAATGTCTTCACTGACCACGTGGCGTACCTTCTGGCTAATTGTCCTATTTCAGCCAACCTTGGCCTTTGCCTTGCTTCCTGCTTCCTCATCTAAGCCTCATACAGGGAGTTCCCATTTCTTTCTCCTTTTCATCTTTTATCAGTCTCACTCTTGTTCCAGAATACATGTTCCTGTGTGTGTCAGAGTAGTTTATAGTTTGCACTAGGCATGACCATGTGGCATTATTTATTTCAGAATGTGAGTTCTTGAGGACTCTCAAGAACTGCTATTTTTTCTGTTAGGGAGCTTCAAGGGGCCAGCTTCTGCTGTCTGAAGGAGGCTCAAGAAGCTAAATGTGGAAATGCCTGCCTCTGCTGATGCCTAAAGAGTAATCGGTGAGCTTTGTCCACAAAGACCAGGCATTGGAAATAACCCCTTCCATACCGTGAGCGCTAACTTGGGAATAACCCTCTCCTCAGATGTGGCAGGCAGGACTTGCTCTGGTATTTTAGTGAGCCATGTTTTCCCAGCCTACACCAGCCCTGGGCATAATTTGGAAGCATGGGTCTCCCAATCCCCCTTCTTTAGTTGAAGGTGTGGTGAGGGTTCCTCACAGCCCTGTCTCACAGGGCTATACTTATCAAGTCACTGCCCAGGGTCCCACCAAGGACAGCCTGCCCCTGGACTGCTTGCTGTCTTCTAGTCTCTTTCTGGTGAGGTCAGAGCTTCACTCCTGAAGGGGGAGAGAGCACCTGTATTAGTCAGGCTCTCCAGAGAAACAGAACCGGTAGGATGTGTATGTACATAAAGAGATATATCTTGGCTTGGCGGCCGTAGCACAGTGGTTACGGCACAGCCTGGTGGATTCGAACCCAGCCTGGGCCATCTAAACAACAATGACAACTGCAACAACAAAAAAGATAGCTGGGCATTGTGGTGGGCACCTGTTATCCCAGCTACTTGGGAGGCTGAGGCAAGAGAATCACTTAAGCCCAGGAGTTTGAAGTTGCTGTGAGCTGTGACTCCACAGCACTCTACAGAGGGTGACATAGTGAGGCTCTGTCTCAAAAAAAAAAAAAAAAAAGAGAGAGAGAGAGAGAGATCTTAAGGAATTGGCTTATGTGATTGTGGAGGCTTGGTAAGTCTGAAGTCAGACTGCTGGCTATCAGGGAAGAGCTGATGTTGCAGATGAAGTCCAAAGGCACATAGCTGTACAAGTACCCTTAGCTGGGGGTGGGGGACCCAGGGGTGTCAAGCTTTTGTTTTATTCAGGCCTTCAATCAAGCAGACATGGCCAGAATAAAATTTGACCAAATATCTGGGCAATGTGGCCCAACCAAATTGACAGATACAATTGGCCACCCCAGGGCCCTTGTTCCTAAGCGACAGAGGAGAACCACCTCACGTTCTGGTGCTCTTCAGCCTCATCCCGCCTCTGGTGCAGTCACTTCCTTTCTTGTTCACCCCACACACCCATCCTGGGGGCTGATGTGGCTTCTCTTGGGGAACTGAGGTGGAAGACAGGTGCTGGGCTGGAAGTTAATCAGAGAAGTGCTACACTTAAAATCTCTCCTTATGAATTCCTGGATGAGCCAGAGAACTCTTTCTCCTCAGGGTTACTTCCACAGCAGCTTTCTATCCCCAGGTCAGGGGAAAACATTTTCACAGCCTTCACCACAGCCCAGGAGCCCAAGTTTAGTTGCCTCCCCAGCACGTGTCCAAAACTTCCTCAATCCACATGTGGTAGGGTTGAGCCATGGTGACACTGGTCATGTTTTTTGTTGATTGAAAACAAGGATATGCTGTAACCAAGGCCTCACTGTGGGTTTTAACTTAACTGTTGCTCACTGACTGTAACAAGAGTGGAAAAAGGACCAAAATAGAAACTGTATATATAGTAAAAGTGGAAGGCCGGGAGAGCAGACTCTTTGCCTTCAGTGGTACTAGGTGGTTTGTCTCCTTCACAGGAACCAAGCCAGGGACACATCCTCCTCACTGTTGCCTGACGACTTCCTGACTGCTTTGGGTTTTCTATTTTTTAAGTAATACTTTATTGACATGTAATTCATTCCATGAAATTCACTCATTTGAAGTGTTATGATTCAGTGGTTTTTAGCAAATTCACAGAGTTGAGCAACCATCACTACAAACATTTTCAGAAGATTTTCATCACCTCCAAAAGAAACCCCATCCCCAAAAGGTATCACTTATTCCCACCCACCCACCCCAATCCCCAGACCCTAGTTAACCAATCTACTTTTTGTTTCTATGTATTTACTTCTTCTGGACAGTTCATATAAAAGGAAGCATGTGATACATGTTTCTGACGGATTTTGAAAGAAGTTTAGATTTTATCATGGCAGCAAGATAATCAAATGAAGCCCTCATTCCTCAAAGACAACTGGCCACATTGCTCATTCCATTTTTTTTTTTTTTTTGGAGACAGAGTCTCACTGTGTTGCCCCAGCCTTGAGTGTCATAGCTCACAACAACCTCAAACTCCTGGCTCAAGGAATCCTCTTGCCTCAGCCTTCCTGAGCAGCTGGAACTACAGGTATGCACCATCATGTCCAGCTAAGTGTTTTCTCTCTCTTTCTTTCTTTTTTTCTCTTTCTTTCTTTCTTTCTTTCTTTCTTTCTTTCTCTCTCTTTTTCTTTCTTTCTTTCTTTCTTTTTCTTTCTTTTCTTTCTTTCTTATTCTTTTTCCACTCTTTTTTTCTTGTTTTTCCACTCTTTTTTTCTTGTTTTTCCACTCTTTTCTTTCTTGTTCATTTTCCACTCTTGTTACAGTCAGTGAGCAATAGTTAAGTCAAAACCCACAGTGAGGCCTTGGTTACAGCATATCCTTGTTTTCAATCAACAAAAAACATGACCAGTGTCACCATGGCTCAACCCTACCACATGTGGATTGAGGAAGTTTTGGACACGTGCTGGGGA
>CAUYPK010063391.1:0-12150 GCA_963574355.1 Loris lydekkerianus
CTTGGTTCTCTATTCTGTTCCAGACATCTACTTCTCTGTTTTTGTGCCAGTACCATGCTGTTTTGATCACTATCAATTTATAGTATAGTCTGAGGTCTGGTAGCGTGATTCCTCCTGCTTTGTTTTTATTTCTGAGTAATGTCTTGGCTGTTCGAGGCTTTTTCTGATTCCATATAAAATGAAGTATTATTTTTTCAAGATCTTTAAAGTATGACAGTGGAGCTTTAAACTCACCTGATTCATCCCAGTTTTTTATTTTATTATCAAAGAGCTTTTAGTTTATTTTAATTTATTGTTTTATTTTACTGCCAAATAGTGTTTTAATGTTTGATGATACCATATCTTGTTTATTCTTTCAGCATCCCCAGGGACACATGAGCTAATTTCAGTTAGGGGAGATTATGAATAATGTCAAGTAATAACATTTGCCTAACAGTCTTCAAGTGGATGGGCATTTTTATTTCTCCTCGATACCTGAGAGCAAAATTTCTGGGTTGTATGTGCACATTTAATATATTAGGAAACTGCCAAACTATTTACTAATGACTATCATCCTACCATGTTCCCACCACCAACGCATGAGGGTTCCAGTTTCTCCACGTCCATGCTGACACTTAGTATTGTCCACTGCTTCCATTTTAGCCATTTTAGTGAGTAGGAGGTGATATTTCATTGTGGCTTTAATTGCCATTTGCTCAATGACTAATGATAGTGAACATTTTAATTCCCCTCACATTTTTATTTTAAATTAATTGGTATTTTAAGTTTTGTCTAAAATTCATTTTGAAAATAACATATTTAGATATTGTTTCTTTTTGGCTCAAATTCATTGACTCATTTCTCTCACATCATGACAAATCCTTACATTGGAGAATTTGAAAAGAACCAGATAATAGGGCCTGGAGCAGTGGGTCACTCCTATAATCCCAGCACTCTTGGAAGCCAAGGCAGGTGGATTGCTTGAATTTAGGATTTTGAGACCAGCCTGAGCAAGGGTGAGACTCCATCCCTACTAAAAACAAAAACTAGCTGGGCCTTGTGGTGGGTACCTATAGTCCCAGCTGCTCAGGAGGCTGAGGCAAGAGAATTGCTTGAGCCCAAGAGTTTGAGGTTGCTGTGAGCTTTGATGCCACAGCACTCTACCCAGCATGACAGAGTAAGACTCTGTATCAAAAAAAAAAAAAAAAAAAAAAAAACTTATCAAAATACATTTAATTAGGAGTACTTAACACTCTACTGTTCCAAGTTTCCTTGTAAAATTGAATTATAAAAAACCCTGCGTGCTGCCTATTCCAGCAAACAGTGTCTGGTAATGAGATTTGGGGGTATCTAAACGAATACCTGTGATGCTGTCAGCTAAGCACGTGAATTGGTACCTTTCTGTGGGTGGTTTTTCTCTGCTGTGCACAAGCCCGGTTTTCTGGCTGAGGTTTCATTCCCTTCTCCTCCTTGATTGTTAACCCATCAGTCTATGGAGGAGTCTGCGAGATTCCACCAGAACGTGAGGTCCACGTCAAAGAGCACATCCAGACAGCAGTAACTGGGGGCCCCCCTTGCTACGTGGGGACTGATCTCTCAGATTAATTCAAACATTTTGCAAATTAGTGGAGAAATTTTCTGGCTTCCTCTGCCCCAGCCAAGCTTTGCAGATTTAATTTTGAGAAGCATAAGCAGTAATCCAGCCACAAAATCCCTCATCCCATGTGGTGCTACTGACATATTGGACAAATAAAAGCCTCTTTAAATAAAGAAAAGAGGATCCTGTCTCTTTCTCTCCAGGAATTCAGGGAAAGAGAACTACAGTTGTTTATCAACACTGTGAATTTTTCTGGCCAATTCACAAAAGAAGAATTCTCTGAGGTCAATGAGGAATAATCACAATGAACAAGCAGAGGTGTAGGCGTCGGAAGATACAAGTGGACACTGCTCCCTGGGTATAGGACGCCTGCCCACACCCTCCTCCACCTGCACAGTTGGTCCCATCAGTGTTGCAGAGAGGTTAGCTGCACACCCTTGGGAGCTGGCCCATCTGGTTCAAGCCACTGCCTGCCACTTGTCCTTGTCCTTATTACATGTCTCAGCTTCCTTCCTTTCCTTCAAGAAGGAGAAAGTTAATAGCACCAATCTTGGATAATATCCATCTTGGATTAGTCACTTGTGGGTGCTATAACAAATTATCACAAATGCACTGACTTAACCCATAGACATTTATTCTCTCAGTTCTACAGATCAGATGTCCCAATGTCAAGGGGCTGGTAAGATTGTGATCTCTAGGGGAAGACTCTTCACACCTCTTCCAGCTGCTGGTGGCTGCCAGAAACCCTTGGTGATGCTCCAATCTCTCTCTCTCCACCTTCACGTGGTGTTCAATCCTTGAGTCTGTCTTCTTCTCTGCTATCTCTCATAAGGACACTTGTCATTGGCGTAGGGATCAACCGCATCCAGAATGATCTCATCCTGATCCTTGCCTTAATCACATCTGCAAAGACTCCATTTCCAAATAAGGTCATGTCACAGGCACGAGGGGTTAGGACTTGGCCATAGTTCTTTGAAGGACAATCCCACTCTAGACCTAATAGTGATACTAGGAGAATATGCCTGCAATGGTTGTCTTATTATTATTGAAGAAGATGTTGACTACGGATCAGTGAGGAAGATGATGGAAGATGTGTACTGTAGGGACAACAGGAGACACGCAGGCCTGGAGGCTGCAACTTGTGAACTGTGAGAAGGAGGAGCCAGCGAGTGTCAGGACTCAGTTTCAGCACTTGGTCTGTAGGCTCTGCATCCCAGCTAGGGATGACCTCACCCCTCCCTCTGGGAACCCTCCGTGCTTTTCTCTTCATCTCTGCAGCCCTCGTCTCCGTGGAGTGTGTGGTGTTTGCCTGGAAACTAAATCTAGGCTGCAGCACACTTCAAAAAAAAAACAAACCAAGCAGCTTTATTGAGATCTAATTCACACACCTCACAATTCACCCACTTAAAATGTATAATTGAATGGTTTTTAATAGATTCAGAGTTGTGCCACCCTGTCTACAATATATTTCAGAACATTTCCATAACCCCCAAAAGGAAATCTGCCTACCTTACCTGTCACCCCGTCATTCCCTCCAGCCCTGGGCAGGCATCGAGTTACTTTTGTCTCTGTGGAGTTATTTTTCTGCAGTATCTTATAAATGGAATCAGACAGTGTATGGTCCTTTGTGACTGGCTTCTTTCACATGGGATAATGTTTCCAAGGTTCATCTGTGCCACAGCACGCATCAGTGCTTCACTGTTATTGCTGAATGGTTGCAGTACTCTTGAGTTGAGAGGTTTCAGTATTAAGCAAGAATCATAAGTTGAAATGGGTATATCTCTGAGAACTTCCTAAGGACCAAGGTCTGTGCTGATCAGATGCATTATTTTAAGAGAAATGCCTACTGAGGTTGGGCAGGTGAAATTTCATAAGTATGCGAAACAGAGTGGTAGAAATGATCATAACCCTAGTTCATGCCTGGTCCCGAGCAGACAGACAGGCAGGCTCCATTCATTTCTGCTGATTGCTGCTTTGTAGGCCAAAGGTTGCCAGATCTTCTAATTATTTCAAGAGAAGCAAGAAATCCAGATTTATTTGTGTGAAATCTCCCAAATGATAAATACAGACAATAAACAAAATTCATCTTAAGGCCAGATTCAGACAAAGAACTCCTTCTGGTTAACAATTTCCACTTGTAAAGGAAGGAGATGGTGTTTCAGTAACCGTAGCAGCCCACACACATGCTTTCTGTAACCCCAGAGTTACGATTTAGGGAAACGGTACCTAACTCATCCTGGTTTGCCCAGACTGGCTCAGTTTTAGAACTGGGAGTCCCACATCCCAGCAACCTCCTCAGTCCCAGACAATCTGTTGGAGTAGACCACAGTCTAATCCTCGGAGATGCCCATGTTGGAAATACTATGGCTGCTCACCTTTGGAGCTACTCTCAGAGTGTATTTGTGAAGACAAGGAAGGGAAATAGTCAATCTTTTCTGTCTATCGACATCTCCTTTTGGGTCAAAAATGTCATTGTCTTTCTTAAACTTCCTTATGTATCAGATCTGGTTTTTAGCTGTTCTCAAGATACATGTACTACGACTTTCACCACGACCATCGTCACCTCTCCACCACCATTACCACCCTTATCATAACCATCACCGCTACCATCAGTGGCATCATCATCATTCACCTCCTCTTCATCCTTTTACTGCAAATATTTCCCAGTTGAAGATGTGGTAGTAAAAAAAACAAAACAAAACTCTGGAGTCAGAGGTCTATAGGTTCAATCCCCATATCCACCCGTTTGGAGCCATGTAATCACAGCATGTTATCTCTTCCCATAGGCCTCAGTGCCCTCACCCACAAAATGAAGATAATGTAGGCCCAGACACCACTGAAACATCTGTTATGAGGATTAAATGAAGTAATGACCATGAGACACTCAGCACAGTGCCAGCACTCAGCAAATGTTAATTATTATCATTGTGGAAATGAAATGCAACATGATTTAGTAAACTTGGACTTTGCAGATTTACCAAACCTGGGCAGCTCTAATTTCTGGAAATTCTGGCTGGCTTTTGCTTGAACTCTCCCTAGTTGTGTTCCCCAGGATTACACAATGACTTTCTTGGGGGGCACTAATGGTGTTCATCTTTAAGGGGGATTTTCAACAACTGACACTGACTAGCATAAAACCAGGCCAAAGATGTGGAAGCATTTTATAAACTGTAGCATTCAGAGCAGGTATCAGGGAAGGGGATTAGGACTCTTATTGTTTAGCCTTTGGTCATGTACAGGATCAAGAAGTTCATCCAATCTAGTTCTTCACCGCCAACCTCTGTAGAACTGAGGAAAAAATGGCCAGAGTTGAGACTCTACATGCAGTTACAATCTTTTGGAGGTTTTACAGAAGACAAAGGCACGATCATATTTTTCAGGGTGTCTCTCTATAGAAAACTTATTTTATGAATATTCTCAATTAAAACCAGACCCAAAATTATGGGTCTGACTTTTGCTGACTCTGAAAGTCCCAGAATTCCTACCTATACATGGAAGGATGCAGATAAATTAGGTCAGAGAAACGCAGATATTCACAGTGAACCTGGCAAAGTTGTGTTCTGGGAACTTCCACTGTGCCAACTATGGGGATACAACTGGGAAGTCTACGGCAGGGGAAGCCTCATTTAATCTGGTGTATTTTCCAGCGCAGGGTTGCACAGTGGGAAGCGGGACATGGGGGAGATGCCTTAAAAGTGAGACAGCAAACATGATTTGGGAATGATTATGGTAAAAGAAAAAAAGCTAAAGCCTTAAGCTATAATGCCAACCTCCTACTTGTTCTCTCAGCTTCTGGAATTTTTATAGGGAAGGAAAATAATTTTGGACAGGCTGAGGTCAAATCCGTCGATTGCCCTTTGCAAGCTGTGTGACCTTGGGAGAATGGCTTTACTTCTCTGAGCCTTGACTTTCTCATCTGTAAGATGAGAGTGATGTTTGCTGCATCATGGAGCTTTGGTGGTGACTTCAGGAGACGCTGTATGCAAAACACAGAACTCACAGGGAACATTCCAGGATGTTGGCTACTCTTGGGGGATTATAGAGTGTGGGAAGGGTTTCTAATAACCCTTTGGGAAAATCAACAAAAGACGGATAAGAAGACCTTAAAAACATTAAAAATAGAACTTCCACTTCTGGGTGTCCATTCTCCCCCCGGCCTCCCCCCCCCACAAAAAAAAGTGAAATCAGTATGTTGGAGAGACATCTGCACTCCCATGTCCATTACAGTGTTACCGACAAGAGCCAACATATGGAAAACCTAGGTGTCCATGGGCAGATGAATGGGAAAGAAAACATGGTAGATCCAAAGGAATATTATTCAGCCATGAAAAAGAAAGGAAATCCTACTGTTTGTGACAATGTGGATGAACCTGGAAAACCTGAGATAAACCTGTCATGGGATACATGTCACCTCCCCTTACAGAAGGTGTCTGACGTAGTTAAACTCACAGAGGCAGAGAACAGATTGATTGGTGTCTAAGAGGTGGGGGATTGTTGAGTGGGTATAAAGTCAGTTATGCAAGATGACCAAGTTCTAAGAGCTCACTGTGCAACACTGTGCCCACAGCTAACACCCAGGTGTTGTGCCCTTAAAATTTGTTAGGAAGATAAACCTTATGTTAAGAGTTCTTGATAAAAACAAACAAACAAACAAACAAACAAACCACCCAAACAGAGCAAAACCTACAATGAAACATAAGAAAACTTTGGGAAGTGAAGGATATACCTTGATTGTAAAGATAGTTTCACAGACATACATCTATGTTCAAACTCATGAAATTGCATACATTAAACATGTGCAGGTTTTTTCCTTTGGTACCTCATTTATACCTTCATGGAAGAGTCTGAAAGAAGATGGGAATGAGAAGAATTTCAAACATTTCCCCCAAAACTCAGAAGTGGCAGAACTTGTCTCTCCCAGGGAATGGTGCTGAGTATAGGGGGACATGGGAGGTGGCTGAGCCTGACTTCTGGGGCTCTTTGAATGAAGGATCTGTGTACTCTGAACTTTCATCCCCAGCTTTGCCTCTTTCTACACCTTGTGGGCAAGAGGAAAATCCTGCTAAGAGCTATCATGTCCAGTCTGTGCACTGTAGAAATGGCACCTGCCTGGCTCTGCAGAAGTTCTCTCTAGATTCAGAGATAGAACTGCAAGCTGCGGGGCCTTGTAAAACATTCTGCTACAATCCCAAGAGGTTATAACTCGGCTATAGGTTGCTCTTAGTTAATGGAGATCTGTTTCAGAGGCTCATGTGTCACCTGTTAGCAGGTGGCCCCTCGAAGGGAAAATCGAACTCTTCCATATGTGTGTTTAGAAGGCAAAAAGAACACTTTTAAATAAAATAAATGAATGTGCTGATTTTGACCTTTTTAAATTCTGTGACAAAATCCAGATGGAAGCCAAAAAAAAAAAAAAAAAAAAAAAAAAAAATCTCATTTCATCTAGCTGTTCTCATATTAATTTATAAAGCAAAATAACCAAGATTAATTCTCATTCAAATCTGCACCCACCTAAGGTTCTTGAAAATGAAATTCCATTAACAACTCATTTTTACTTTCAAGAATTTTTAGTATGCAGGGACTTGGGCTGTGGTGATTTTTGCACTTGAACACAGCAGGGATTCTGTAAGCATTCTGAAAATTTTTTTTCCCCTCTCCCATTACAGTATATGATAATGCAATATCTTAGGAAATTTGTTGTTTAGAATCTCTTAACATTAAGCAAGCATATATCTGAGATAATGGCAGGAACGCATTTGTAAGTGAATTTCAGGTCTGATTACAGCACGTGCTGTAAAATACTCGCTCTGACTGAGTCGGTCACCATCATTTTTGTGGGTGATATGTACACTCATAGAAGCCTGGCACTTATAAGTAAGAAGGAGGACTGCTTCTGTGTGACAGTTGCCTGACAGTGATACTTAGAAAATGAATTATCTACCACTCACGTACTCATTCCATAAATCCTGCCTTTTTAAGCCCCTTCAGAAGGAAAGGAAATAAAAGAAATGGCATGGATGTCAAGCCACTCATGACAGTAATGCCAGGTTCTGACACAGGCAAAGCAGAAAATCAAAGTCTGGTTTGGTGTTGAAACCCAAAATGAGGGTGAAAGGAAAACTAATGAGGAAGGGAACACTGGATAGATGGCATCTGCTTCTTTATAATTAAGGAAAGTGTGTTTTATGTGGTTTGCAGACAAGATCGGGCAGGGGTGGCAGGTACCGTTGGGCAGGCTTTGAACTGCACAAGGGCTCTACATCCAGGGAGATGTCAGTCACACAGCAGACATCATATATTTCCTGATAAAGGGATGTCAAGTGCCATAGAGAAAATACCTCTTTCTAATTTGCAAAAGCAACACTGCTTTGAGCCTGTGGTGTGGCCCTGCCCTCAGGACACAATGGATTACAGGGAAGCAGCACACATATATATTCAAAGCCACCTCTTCCAAGACAGAGAAGCGCTGCTTTCTAAATTAAGCCCAGCATCCTCACTTTTTTATTTCATTAATGAAAGACAAGTTGATTCATGTAGCAGTAAACAGGATCCTAGATTATTTCATTCACTCCCTGAAATCCAAGTGGAGAACTTTCGCTTGGCACTCTGTAGACATGAAACAAACAAATATTTGTTAAATCAAGGACTCGATAGGTGATTCTGTGCATGAAGCTACCACTACAGTTAGCTTGACATCTGCTCTTACCTATTAACCCATGGTCTTGGGAATATTTAATCAAAGCATGATTTTTTTTTTTTTTCCTGGAGAGTATACCATGAAAAAGGGAATAATAAGATTGACCATGAAGAGGATTCTAGATGAAAAATTAAATAAATGAATGAAATCTCCACTGACTGTTAACTCACATACTTATGAAGAACTGTTTGGTAAGGAAGACTAGATTTCCGAATGAGAATCTGGAATTAAAATCTCTTTTTATTATTACTAATGAGTTCACCCAGTTCTCTTCACTGAGTTAGGGTTTCTCAAACTTTTTGGTCTCAGGATCCCTTTTCAATCCTAGAAAATCTTAGGGATCCTAAAGAGCTTTTGCCTAGGGAGATTATACCTGTCAACCTTCCCCCCAACCCCCCAACCTTTTTGAAACAGTCTCACGGTGTTGCCCAGAATGCAGTGGAGTGGTGAGATCACAGCTCACTGCAGCCTCCGACTCTTGGGTTCAAGTGATCCTCTTGCCTCAGCCTCCTCAGTAGCTGAGACTACAGGTGCACACCAACATGTCTGGCTAATTTTGTCTATTTTTGGTAGAGATGGGATTCTGCTCCTGTTCAGGCTAATCTCTGACTCCTGACCTCAAGGAATCCTTCTGCCTTGGCCACCCAGAATGCTGGGATTACAGGCATTAGTCATGACACTGGGCTCATCTCTTATGTGGACTCCATGTGAGAAAGGAGAAAATGCTCTTCTAAGCTCTTCCTGCTCATTTTCCTGTTCTAGCATCACTCTTCCACATTGGGATGAAAGATGCTTCTTTGTTTTGTTTTATTTTAGTTTAGTTTTGCTTATCTACATGTTCTTCATTTCCATTTCTCAAGCATCGCTAATGAAGTTATATAATCTTTAAAATTAGAACATAGGTTTTACTTTTTAAGTAAGTTAAGTAACATGATGGAAAGCATAAACTTGGTGGCAGTGCCTGTGGCTCAAGGAGTAGGGCGCTAGCCCCATAGGCCGGGGGTGGCAGGTTCAAACCCAGCCCCGGCCAAAAACCTGCAAAAAAAAAAAAGTATAAACTTGGAGAAGACCTAAGCCATCCCCTTGCCTTCTTTTATGGAAAAAAAACCAAAGTTTGGTACATGACAACAACAACACAAATGATAACAATAATTACTCACATTTTTTTTGAGTGCTGATGTTGTTGGCAGGTGGTGGGTAAGGTATCATTTATTGTATAATTAATCAGTAACCTTACAAACATTACTACCAAGACAAAATAACTTCCTATGAGTCAGAGATTTGCTTTCCAGGCAAAAATCTGGGCCAGTTAGTTGGAGGCAGAGATATTTTTAAACCTAATCCCAAAGTAAATCTCCAGCTGTGACAAGAAAGCACTTATTCTGCCTGTATTATTATTTTGCAACTGAGCAAACATTTTTCAATTGCCCTGGAGCATCAGTGCCATCCTCAAAATACTCAGAGAGAGTTACAAATGAAACATTTTCAAGTTGAAATAGGAGAGTGGGAGATCAGGGTGGCATGTTTTTGAAAAACAATAAACATTATTTTTCCATTGTCTCTTTAAAAACAATATTCCCCCAATCTCTGTCAAAGGAGATCTCCCTCGAGTCCTTTGAAACGCCTGCCTTTGCCCTCCTTGAACGTAGCAGATATTGCCAGCATGCTTCCCCATGGAGCCCAGAGCAGAGTTAAGCCATCCATCACTTGCAGACTGACGTGAGGATCCCACAGCATCTCTGCCATGCATGGGGCTGTCAATGCACATTCGCCGGTTTCCCACATCTGGCTCTTCAGATTCAGCAAAGCCAAAGGATGTGGGAGAAATCACAGGATGCTGCTGTTGGGAAAATCCAACCATGGGAGTTCAAGATGCCTCAAAAGGATCTTTTTACTAGTCCCTCCAGGTTTGATTGTTTGTAACGAGGGGAAGAAAATGACCCTGAAAATGCTTCCTGATCATGGAGCCTTAGGGTCCTGGATGGAAACTGACAGGCCACTCAAAGGGCTGTAACATGAGGATGTGTAAGGAAGGACTATGGACAGGGCTGTGGGGATGATGGACGTGAACAGCCAGGGATGGTGCAGCACTCAGCTTCTAGCCCCAGCTGGGAGCTGTTTCCACCCCAAGACCTGGGGGCAGGAAAGAGGAATTGAATTACTGGGGCCCAGAGAGAGGACAACCCCAGAAGATAGACTTTCCAACAGGACAGGAGCTATTGGCACAGAGGACCATGCCCCAGGCAGACAACTGTCAGGCAGAAAGGGAGGGGGTACACAGTATCTCAGGGTTGCCATAAGGAAGTACCATAAATGGGGTGGCTGAAACCACAGACATTGATTCTCTTATGGTTTTGGAGGCTAAGAGTCTAAAATCAAGATATCAGCAATGCTGTGTTCCCTCTGAAGGGTCTCAGCAAGAATGCATCCTCAACTCTCTCCTAGGCTTTGCAAGTGGCTGGTGATCCTTTGCTTCCTTGGGCTTATGATGCACATCCACCATCCTTATATGGCTTTCTTCTCGTGTCCCCTCATGAGACATGAGTGGAAGTAAAGTCTTTACATATGAGATCAAGTTGATCAAATCTGCCAGGACTTTACTTCCACAAAAGTCCTATGCGCAGGCACCAGGAGTCAGTGTTAGGAAGGGATGAGAGGTAGTGAAGAGGAACAGGTGTTCTGTCTTCAGTGTAACAACAGACCAGCCAGAAAGAGGTAGAAAAGCTGCAAAATGGGAGATATGGTCAAAATCACAAACAGGAGCACTCGTACTGGGAGATTTCGGTTGTCCTCAACTGACCCAGGGTTTGTTACCATATAATTATCATTGTGGTTTTTGACCCCCTTAATGGGCTTTCCTGAAGGATCCTTACATAACTCCTTTTGCTTACAGACTAAGGAAGTTATGTAAGAAAACCTGTTAATCTCCCAAGAGCAGGGAATGGAAGCTTCACCTAGAGAGGAGGAATCATTAATTTATCATATAAGAACATGTGCGTGCTGAAAACTCAGGGTCCTTTCCTCTTGGGGAGATGGACTCAGTGCTTCTTTGAGATGTTTGGTTTATAATAAAACTTACTACTTGGATTGTATACACTCATTACTTGCTTATTGGTTTCAGTGATATGACCCTCATAATCATTCTTCAGGAATGGAGTAAGAAACGGGTACAATGAATTTGACATTAGGACTTCAACACATTTCCTTGTGGTGGGGGACATAATTCAACCTTATCTGGATGCCTCCCACTGGCTAAAGCCCTCCAGAAGCTAGAGTGCAAGGGAGCCTGGGGGCTACAGGGCACATAGGTCAGCCACCAGTGGCCGGAGGAGAGTAGAGAAGAGTCTGGAAGGGCAAGCAGGTCTCTGCAGAAAGCCCTGACTGTCGTCTGTCTTCTGACAATCTTTCTCACTGCACACTTCACCCAGGGGCTCCAAGGATCACTTAAATCCTAATGAATCTGCATGACACCCCAGAGAGGTGAGAATTAAGGTCATCATTTTGCAGACTTCAGAAAAAGTAGCAATCTCTCCTTTAAACATCCATACTGATTGCCACTTTATTTTTAATTTGATTTTATGCAAAGAGATAGGAACACGTTCTAGGAATTTTGAAAGTTCTATATAAGAAAAAAATTCCGGACTTAAATTAAAGATGGCGGCCAAGTAACAGCTTCCCTGCAACTGGGCTCAGTGAGTCTGGGGAGATACGACTCCAGGCATCTCTGGCTGGTGGAATCTGCCTATAATCATCCCTTTGAGGATACAGGGAGTCAGCAAGGGACTTCTGGATCCCAAGAGAAGGACAAAAACAGTATAAAACTGGTAAGCGGTTGCATGTATTCGATCGACCTAATCCCGTCGGCAACCGTAAGTAC
>CAUYPK010063392.1:0-25260 GCA_963574355.1 Loris lydekkerianus
TATGGTGAACAATTTCTTCTGGAACTTTCTAGAACTCAACAGAGAAGAAACACTCTGAAAACCAGCTGTTTGAGTAAGGTCAGATCTTACTCTTAGGAGCTTAAGGCATTTTTCCAGCTCTTAGGTTTGCTTTTGGAGAGGTGTGTTGATCAAGTATATTGATTAAGCTTCAATAAGAAGTTTAATAGGGAATTGTGATAAAGAAATCCTCTCTGGCCAGAAATTGAATAAGTAATTTTGGAACACTATGATATGCTTGAGTGATAAGCTGGATCCCGCAGACGTTTTTTTCAGTCATATTAATAAAGTTGCCAATAATTCTTTTCTTTCCATCTCAATTAATACTGTTAAGTCAGCTGTAGGAGGACCAACAGAATAACATCAACTTGACCATTAACTCTTAACCTCAACAGCTTGTTCTCACATCATGGCAGTAGCGATGGGCTACACATGCCCAATTATACAAATTACAACCTCATTGAAGGAAGGGCTGCAGGCATGGATCCTTCCTCGTGTGGTCTCATAACATTTCTCTGGAATAGAGCCCTAAAGTCCTGGGGTAATTCATCTGCTTGTAACATCAGGGAACTGCTTGTCTGATTATTAGATCAAATAAGAGGATGAACTAGGGAGCTCAGAAGGAATCAGGAAAGCATATCTAGGGCACCACATAACATTTTGTGTTTGACTCTTCCATTTTTTGTTTTACTGTCAGCTGCTCTACTGTTCATTTGGGAATCTTTGCTCATTTCTTTTATTATAAGGTTATCATTTTATAATATAATATTGAACATGGTAAAGGTCCCCACATTTGTGGTAGCTAAAATTGGATTTCATGAATTTTTAGAACCATATTGTCTAGAAGTAATAGGGAGAAAGTCAAGCCAGGGAATGGAAATAGTTATTTTTAAATTGTTAGCAAATTTTTCTTTTCCTAGAGGGAAAATTTTGAATTTACTTTTGAGGATGGAATGCTCCTTTACTTCCTCACCTTGATTCCCAGATGCATGTATTTTGATGACGGTGAATCTGCCACTATATAATGCCACAATAATAAAAACATGATCTGTGCCCTGTAAGAACTCCATCCCTTCAAGCTGTTGTCTCCCAGCTGGTTCTGTAACTGAGTCCTCGCCAGCCATTCCAGCTTTCTAACAGCCCAGCCATTCCTGAGACACGGGATGTGTGATAAGACATGTAACCCATGGGTATTTAAGCCCTTTGCTGGGAAAACCCTCACTTGGGGAAGATGCCTTGAAAGGGAATGTCCATTCTCCTTTCAACCACAATCACCACTATCAGCTCCTCTTACCACTGACCCACAGACAGGGCCAAATCTCAGTGTGTTCCAGGTGGATGAGTATACTCTATGACCTGGGAGGAAACAGTGCTCATGTCGCAAGCATTTTAAGACCTTGGCACAGTAACAGAAATGAGAGCCTGTGTGGGAGTGCACTCTAAGAGTGTTTGCTCTAGGAAGATAGAACATTGGCTTGGGTTGAATTCACTTCTATGCGAGTATTTAGTAGAGATCCTGGATGTAATGTGTTAGCTTGTGCAGCTGGAAGTGACTTTAACATCTTTCTTGGTTGATTGACTAAAACTTGGATTCAGTGGTGGGCTACATTTAATGAGGATGACAAGTCAGAGCTTTCCTGGCATGATGTGGAGAAGGGAATTCATATCTTGGGGAAATAAGAACATAGGGCTGGATTTATCATGTGCAACCTCATACCTGTCCCCCCACCTGATGCTCCATCAGAAAGCTCAGAAGACATTCCCTTCCCTGAAATAATGAGAAATATATTAGCAAAGGGCCCAACTGCATCTTTGAAATTCTCTGTGACTGCTTTCCTTTGAAGGGCAGGTGGGCTGTTGGGCGTGCTTCCCATTAAGATGAGCTCTCTGAATTATGATGAGCCTTAGTGTGGTTTCTTCATCTCTCTCTCTCATCCTGTATAGATGGGATCTTGCTATGTTGCCCAGGCTGGTCTCAAACTCCTGGCCTCAAGCCTTCCTCCCTCCTCAGTCTTCCAAAGTCCTGGGATATGGCTTTGGGCCACATACATGTCCACTAATGAACCAAACTATGTGTATGGGAGTAGTGTTCTGGCTGTCAAGAACAGGGTCACCCCTACTTTTAGCCACCATGCCCAGCCCATCCCCCCCTTTAGGGTTTATTAAATTTCTTGGATTTATATGTTTGTGTTCTTTAACAAATTTGGAAAACTTTCAGCTTTTACTTCTTCAAACACTTTTGGTTTCCTATTCTCCCTCTTCCCCTTGAGGACTGCCTTTATATGAATCGTAAGCTGCTTGATGTTGTCCTACAGCTCACTGATGCTCTGTTGATATTTTTTTTTTCAGTCGTTTTTCTTTCTGTGTTTCCTTTTGAATAGTTTCCATTGACATGCCTTCAAATTCACTTTTTTTTTTTTTTGCAATTTTTGGCCAGGGCAGGGTTTGAACCTGCCACCTCTGGCATATGGGGCCGGCGCCCTACTCCTTGAGCCACAGGTGCTGCCCCACTAACGTTTTTATCTGTAATGTTTAATCTGTTTTTAATCACATCCAGTTTATTTCTTACTCATGTATTTTATTTTTCAACTCTAGAAGTTTGATTTGTCATTATGTATGTCTTTTTTTATGTCATTATGTATGTCTTTCCCTACTATGCTTATACCTTTCTCTATTTCCTTAAACATGCTATGAACCTGTGTTATTTATTTCTTTTTATTTGAGACAGAATCTCACTTTTCTGCCCTGCGTGGAGTACTGTGGCGTCATAGCTCATCCTCGAACTCTTGGGCTCAAGTGATCCTTTTGCCTTAGCCTCCCAGGTAGCAGGGACTTCAGGTGGCTGCCACAATGCCTGCCTTTTTTTAGAGATGGGGTCTTGCTCTTGCTCAGGCAATCTACCTGCCTCAGCCTCCCAGAGTGCTAGAATTACAGGCATAAGCCACCATGCCGGGCTCTATAAACCTGTTTCAATGACTATGACTACTGTAGTTATTGGCCAGATAATGTTTTAGTCAATGACAGACCACAAATATGGTGATGATAGATCTATAGATTGTAATGGAGCCGAAAAATTCCTGTTGCCTAGTGACGTCTTGATGATCCTGACCCTGTGTAGGCCTAGGCTAATGTGTGTGTTTGTGTCTTAGTTCATAACAAAAAAGTTTACAAAGTAGATAAAATCAACAATTAAAAAAATCCAAAAATGCTTATGGAATAAGGATATGAAGAAGACTGTCTTTGTGCAGCTGTACAACTCGTGTTTTAAGCTAAGGGCTATTACAAAAGAGTCAAAAAAGACAAGGTTTTCCATTCTAGCTGATGGAATCAAAAGCTATTTCTGGGTCTCTCTGAGGCCTGAAGAGATTCCTGAAGACGAGCCTTGAAGACGAGCCCTGAAGAACCACCCTTCTGAGTGGTTCTTCTTCCAACCCTGGGCATTGTGCGTGTGCTGCTCATTGCCCGCTGATGAGTCTCTGTAAGTAAGCCTCAATATATTCCTAGGATTCTTAAAAGTTATAAATGACAGAAACTCAATTTCAATTACGTTAAGTAAAAAACAGCAGTATTTATTAACTCCTAACACTGAAAAACCTAGAACCAGAACTGACCTGAGAGACAGTGGGTACAGGAGCAAATAAGGTCACCTCTCTTGTGTTCACCCTTGCTCTTTCATTATCTTTCTGTTGTCTTGGGCTCTCTTTGCCTGATGCTGTAGGATTTCTGGAGATGGCCGGAGACGGCTTCCTCCAAATAGAGGGACAGGTGGCCATAAGTAGTGGCAGCTATTATTACCATCCTTCCAGGTCTTTCTGTAGGTCTATATATCAAATCAAATCTCCAGGGAGATGTATCAGCTTGTCTGGGCCACATGCCACTACTGAACCAAACCATGTGTATGGGAGCACTGTTCTGGCTGGCAAGAACAGGGTTAGCCCTACTGACACCAGGCAAAAGAAATGAGTTACTTGCAGGAGAGAATGACTTTATTCCTGGAAGATGAAGGAGGGATGTTGGGTAGGCAAATAGCAATGATTCATATACTCAGTTTTCCCATCCATAAAGTGGGTTAAAAAACATAAAATGTCTGAGGCAAGGGGATCACTTGAGCCCAGGAGTTTGAGGGTAATATGAGCTGTAACATCACAGCACTCTAATAAGGTTGAAAAATTTATACTGTATAAAAAAAAAAAAAAAAAAAAAAAAAAAGAAGAAGAAGAAAAAAAACCCAAAAAAAGTAAAATGTGATAATGTATTTATTAGATGCCTGGCCTAGAAGAGGACAGCAAATGTTATGTTTTATTGAAAAACTGAGCTTAGAACCTCAAGTTATCAATAAATTTTGTCCACTTCCTTGAATCATAAATCCTCAGTAAAGAAGTTTCTCTTTTGTCATTCTGTGCCAAGAGTTGCTTCAGTTCTTCCTGTGGGCTCCAGTTTCTGGGTAACTAGGTTCCTGACTGCAATTTCTCAAATATACCTGTTTTTCCCTTACCTAAGCAGGGATCTTGTGTAAGCATCAAATTAGCAACAGGAAACAGATGGGCTATTCTAGTTGGGTAATTTGAGTAGAGTTTAATAAAGGGATTATTTATAAAGGTTTTGGCAGGTTATAGGGAGATCACAGGAGGTAGTTTAGTACCTGGGTACTGTCGTTTCACAAGCCCTGATGGGACGAAGGACAAAAAGGAGACTGGAGCTGGAGACAGTACCTGCAGAGCTGGGATATTCAGCCCATGTAGAGTGACCCCACAGGAAGGGAGCTAGTAACTAAATACCCTGACCTCCTGATCTCGCTACCCACCCTCTCTCTGACCTCCAGTGCTCCCCAGGGTCTGAATCCACAGAAAGCTGTAGGGTAAGGGAGCCTGTTATTAGGTCAACCTCCCACTTGGGAAACAAAGGGAATAGAGTAGACCAGAATGACAAATGGAAAACACGCGGCATGTCCTAGACCTAGGATTTAGTTTGGATGCTTTTTCCAGGGTGAAACAACTTATTCCTGGTCACAGTCACACAATCTGTGTCTGTTCAGGATTTCCCTGGTCTTGCTGTAAGAAAGCTCAAGTTTCTATAATCCAAAAAGGGGAAGAAGATTGCTAGCCACCATCTGGTATTTAAGAAAATGGTAGCTATAAGTAGCTGGAAATTTGCAACCTGATTACAGGTTTTGTTCATTCATTCTGTCCGTTGGGTGGATCCTAGATGAAGCCATTACTTCAAGGAGACAACTTTACTAGTTGACTGCTGACAATTAGCACGGAGAAAGGAGAGTTGTTTTATCTGTGGACTCATGTGGGCGGAGGCAGCTGGGGCTGGCTTTCCAGACTCACCTTTCAGCATCTACTACAGACATAAAATACACCTCATTTTTCAAAGTGCTTAGGGAGGAAGCCAAGGATGTAGGGCCCGGGGAATGAAACTTAATAGTAATAATAAAATGGGGATGAGGTAAAAACCAGGTTGCTGGGAAAACAGAAAGTGAAGACAAGGGGACAGGTGAAGTAATGACAGAATGGAAAGTGAGAAGTACTGAAAATAAACCATCTGCTGGGAGCCACAGGCAGTCCTGCCATTAGAGGGAACAAGCTTTTGCTGTGGCCGATGGACCAGGGGCCAAGCAGGTGGTGATTAACACAGAGGAAAACGCAGACCCAGCCAGCCACCTGCTCTTTATTTTGAATCTACAGTTAGCTCTCTGAAACACCTTGGAAGCCACACTGAGGCGAGTGAAGAGCCAGGAAGGTGGGAGACCTGCGTAACGCAAGTGCTTGGCCAATCATCTGAGATGGGTGGCTGATTTCAGACTGTCCCGCAAGGGATGACCCCAGTGGTGCTTTGAGGATTTTGAGTACGTTACCAAATATCTCCAAAGAAAAATCACAACACAAGGGCCCCTAGCTTAAGTTCATGTTTATTTTCACAGCTTTTGTCTTTCAGAGATCAGCCTTTATTTGCTCTGTTGCTATTGCAAAGATGGAAAAAATAGAACCATTTTAATGTTGTACTGTTTGCATTTCCCGACAGTTAAGAAGCAGCCCATTATTAGCTGGCAACACTATTGTCACATTAGTGGTGACTTAACTGCTTGGGATTTGGCTCATGAAATATCTTCCTCCTTAGTATGATTTTTTTTTCTTTTTGCTTTCCTTCCCTATTTTTTTCCTTTTTCTTTTACCTCTCATGTTTCATTCTCATGCAAGTGACTGGCTAAATAGCCATCCGTACTTTTGGTCTAACTGCTGGTCCCTTTAAGAATGGGGTACCAAGGATGCTACATATTAAGCCTGATGCAGTTTCAAAACTCTGAATCCTCTGAATCCACTTTCTTATGACTAGCTCTGAATCAGGAGGGGAGCTGTCCCTCCCAGGTTTGGTAGGGAGGTGCAGTGTCAGGGCCTTGGGTGGTCTGGGCAGAGAGGAAGGATGGCCGCCGTGGTGGTGAGCCCAAGGAGGGGGTGAGGTTTGGCATAGGAGGCATGAAAGGGTCTGCTGTAGAGAGCTGGGCACTAGTGGGAGGAGGGACACTGCCAGGTATGAGGACAGTGGAGGCAACAGGAGACTGGTTATACACAAGAAGATTGATTTACTAAGTAAATATACTGAGGACAATTGGAGCTGGTTTCTCATTATCGGAGAGGAGAAACACATATATACAAACACAAAAAACTGAAACTCCGGTGTAGGAATAGAATTGTAGGTACTGGTGCGATCTCATGGCTTTAAATATATGGAGATATAGAAGTAAATATGGATGTAAAATACCTTGTGTGTGTGCACACTGCAGCAAACTTAGAAGTTCTCTAAGTTCTAGTTTGTTTCAGAATAAAAACTAAAAGATAATTTAATATGGTGGTGCCAGTACTATTTAAAATAAAGGTCTAACATGGTGTTTTTAAAAGAATTAAATAAGATAATTCACGCATCTGATATAACATAGTGCCTGCCACACAGTAAGCTCTTGGTCACTATTATTCTTATCTCCTGGGAGGAAAGTGTACCATGAATATGGTTCAGTATTTTCCTGTTGTTGTTTTCATTAGAAATTATGTCTTGGAAATCTTTGCTTAACAGCATATACTTGCTTTTTTAAATGAATAAATCTCGCTTGTATTCTTTACTATATTACTTTTATGATTTAAAAAACAAAAAAACCCAATAATCCTGGGGAGATAATCTGCCTTAGTGTGTCATCTGCTGATGACTCATAATTTAATTAATTCTTGTTGCTAATGGAAACCTTTGGTTGAATAAGGCATAGTTGTATTTTAATAGCAGTACTTTAATGGAGAGAATAGGAAAAAAATATCTAATACCAAATCTCTGGACATGTGGATATTCACACTAAATTTTCCTAATTTTGTAAAGCTCTGGATCAAAATCACTGAGTCATGAAAGCAGCTGTCAAACTTGGTTTCTTCAATTTATGAACAAATCCCTCCTTAATATCTGCCGTGACCAGACCCTATTCCATGTTCTAGGGAGGCAGCGGTGAACAAGTCAGTCTCTCCTCTCACAGAGCTCTTTTATCCTAGTGGTAGGAAGGCAGATAGTAAGCAAACAAACACCCAACTTTATATGCTACATCAGGTGATGACAAATTAAGCATTAGATCTGTCCCTTTCCTTCACGAAGAAAGGTAATTTGGTAATTTTTCAAAGTTTGTGCCTTATTAATCATTTGACTTTTAGTAACCTTTTGAGTCTTGGTTTCCATACATCAAAAATAGAGATAATAATAATAATTATCTTATAAGGTTGTTGTAATCAACGATGTAAAAAGCCTGGCATGAAGCCAGCCCCTTCACAGGTGCTTGACAAATAGAAGCCATGATTATATGTAAGTTGTACAATTTTTGGTTCCTGTTTTTAAGACTAAGATAAAGAGGGTTGCTTTGATTTGCAGAGAAGCTATTTCCCTCCCTGGGCCCGGTATGTCACCGATGTATCCCCAGATCTTATCCAGCATGACTCACATTTTCTTCACTGCCCTATCTCAACCTCCTGCCAGTAGGAATAGGAAACCTGCTCTTCTACTGGATTCCCTTCCAGAAGGAACCCAAGGACTCTGCCATGGCCTCGGTATCTACCCTACCATGGCCTCTTTGACTGTCAATACATTTCCAAGCAGCTCTTCCCAGAGGTCCTCACTGAGCTCTCCTAAACTCAGAGTCCAGACTCGGCCTTGCAAGCTATGCTAAGTATCTGAATCTTTATTCTGAGAGTGCTCAGAAACTGAAAGATTTTAGTCAGGAAAACAACTTGATTTCATTAATATTTTAAAAGGGATCTTCAAGTTGCGAGAGTTGGGTCAGGAGAGAAATCTGGGCGGGGGGAAGGTACAGGTGGAAAACAGTAGATGCTGGGTCAAGGTGGGAGAGAGGAGGGGCAAACAGGAGCACTGTTTGATCTTGAACAAGAGCCCTGGCTTGAGCTTTAGTCTCACTGGAGGCGGAATTGATTGTCCTTGTTGATGGATTCAGTGGACGAATGGGAAGGTACAGGGAGACTTTCAGGCTGAACATTTGGGTGACTTTAGTTGGCTGTGCCACTTACTGAAAATGGGGAAAAACCATGATGTTTCCTTAAAACTCTACTAAGACCTAAAGGAATCAAGTTGAGTGCTTGAAACACTAGGGACCGAAGAGAACTCCTGGGGCTTACAGGTGGCCCTAAACAAACTTCAGGCTCTCAGCTCAGCCTCTGAAGGCCTTTGCATGGCCAGGCACAGCTCACAGCGCACACACAGTGAGAGAGGATGCCCAGGAAAAGTAAGATTTGAGAAAACAAAAGTCTTCTCACAGAATCACCTATAAAATCCTCTTTGTGGTGACTCAGCTCTTAGGAATTTGTAGAAACTTAACTTCTCGGCGGACCTAGAAACTAATGTTTGCTTCCACTTCTATAAAAGCCAACCCTTGCCTTCTCCAGCTCGATTCAAACTGACCAATGAGAAAGATACCTGTGAACAAAGAACCCTTGACTGGTGATAAAAAGGAAAAGACACAGCCAGTCGGGGAGGGCAGCCATTTTGGACTCCAGTCAGTTGAAATGAAGCCCTTCCTCCACAACTTGGTGTTCAGATGTTCTTTCTCTCCATAGGGCCTCCTCTTCCTGCAACAATAGGACTCCTAGTTCTCTGCAAGCCTTAGTCCATGCCCAACCTAGTAGTCCCCTTTCAGCAAAGAAGTTTCTCTCTTCCTTCCCTATTTTGAGGAATTCTTATCTCTACCTCAGGGTAACTGAGAATGGGAAAAATCATCTCCCTCAACCCACTGGCACCCAGGAAATGGTCCCCTTTACACTGCTCAGCCAACGAGATCAGCAAAATGCCCCCACGTACATTTCCCCAAATCTGGACTCTGCAGTTTTAAAGTGTAGTAACTGAGGGAGAGTTTAGTTTACAAACACCATTTTATGATCCAAAGATTTCTTGAATTCTTCAACAGCATGGTGCAGTTAAAAATGTCTATCACTCTCATTAAGAAGCAGACACACAGCGTCCGGCTGCCTGCAGCATCTGCACTCAGCTGTGTGGAAACCTTGCCATCCTCCCCAGGAACAAAAGAGAGGTGCTTACTGCACACTTCAACCAATCAAGGGGCCATTCACAAGAAAAAAATGCAAATAACCTTGCAAAAATCAATTATCAATTGTTTTTGCAAACAAGCTAAAGTTCTCCAGTGGATGCATGCTACTACCCTAGGAAGCTTTCTCATTCCCACTTTTACACAAATGCACTCCCCAGTTCTGAAGTGACACCAGATTTGCTTCCCAGCACATTTGCTACAAATGACCCAATTTAGAGCAAAGGATCTTTAAGACAGGGTGGGGATAGTTGGATATTCCTAGGGGACAGATTGAAACATAGAGGATTTTAGGGTACAGAAAAGCACTCAGTTCTACTCAAAGTGTAGGGAGGAGATTCCTCACCATCCTGGCTTCCCCTGGCTTGCTCTCCTGCCTCCCTGACCTTGTCCCCTCTGAGGCTGCTATTTCTTCCCTCTCCAAGGCAGGTGCTCAGCTTCACTTTACCAGCCTGTTGGGCAGCAGGGGTAAATAATAATAATGGCTTATAACCTTTGTTAAGCCCTTCCCTTGTACTGATAGGCAATGTGCTAAGAATCTTGCATGCATCATCTTATAACCTTGTAATAATTCTGCAACATGGTAATACCATTATACTCATTTTACACAGGAGAAACATCAAGTATGAAAGATTAACTTTTTTGCCTGAGGTGACACATTTGCTAAGTGTTGGAGTCAGGTTTCTGTGACTTCAAGGCCAAGCTCTTTCCACTTTGCATTCAGTCTTTTCTTGTGCCCTTTTCTTGTTTCTCCTGGATTGTGCTTCCTTTCACCAGTCTCTCTATTCAGCTAACTTTCCTGCAACTGACTCATCTTGCCCAGTTCTCAGGCGCCCTGAGGGTTCCCTGGCAACCACCTGGTACTGAGGTCCTCAGTTCACCATGTCATTGCAAAATGCTCTCTGCTGCCCCCACCTGGCAAGCTTTAACACTGACTGGTTCCTTAGTACGTTTGCTAAGAGAAGCACTGGATTTGTCGCTTATTTCTGTTTTAATTAACCAGATGCTTATGTGTTAAAATTTAAACTAAAATAAGAGTAATAGGTTTTCAATCTTAGATCTAAGAATTCATTTAAGGCCCTGAAAATGAATCGAAGGAAACTTAAATTTAACTTGTATACACGAGTACTCTAAGTTAATGGGAAATAAAGTTTTCAAATTCAAAATTCTTTAAAGTTTTTTCTAGAGACAAGAAATTATGATTTTTAAAAATGCTTTATCTCTTTAATGTATTTGTTGCTTATATATTTGTTTGTTCATGAAAATTTGCCATTGTGTTTCAGAAATATAAAATGTCTACAATGTAAATTTACTATTTTGAGGTTATTACTTCTTCACCAAATTAGAAATAAGCCAGTGTTATGTTGTAAAAAATAAATAAATATTTAAAATTGAATGTCATAAAGTATTATAAAAAATAAAAATAAGAAATAAATCAATGAGAGGCCAATAATTATCTTGCAGAATGCTACATTGTTTATTGTATTTGATTCTCCCTGTGCCATGGATACAGAAGGTGTTCATTAAATGTTTGATGAATTGTAAAGAGCACCTAAATTGCTTTTACAAGTTACAGAGCAGAGTGAAAAGGAATGTTATTTGACTTGGGTTAACCCAGGAATTTTTCCTACACACAGAGTTGTTTGAAGGCTTTACTCAATAAAATGCTTTATAGCAGAATGAAATGGGTATCCTGTTCCCCCGAGCTAATGACTTTCTAAAACACTTGGCTTTCTTACTGTAAGATTAGCACTATTATTTCCAGGCCAATCAATGGGCGCAACTCGCAGATTAAGAGCAATTTGGATCATTATTCTCCTTTCATTACACATTCATTATTTTCTGTTTGAATAAGACCTGTAATCAGTGTTATTTACCAATCTTTAGGTGAAACTTTAAACCACTGATTGTTTCTGTCTTTGCAGGTATTAAATGCCATTTCAAATATCCTTTCAATAATTTTGTAGTTGCTAACGAAGTCCATTTTTCCAGATTTTTCAGACCACTGAAGTAGCATTGAACGCCCAAGAGTCTTTAAAAAGTATTTGTTGTTTAATTGGTAGCAGCTGTTCCTTAGAACGTTACCTAAGTATATGAAAGTGTTTTTTCCCTTTTTAATAGCTTTTTATCACAGTTTGAGTTATCCTTGATATATACGCAAAATATATATGAAGGTGCCCTGGAATTCTTTGATACTGAAAGTTTTAAATATTATAACTCTAACACATGCAAACAAAATTATAGGATAGTAACCTTTAATTTTGGATTTAATTACTACAACTTAAAAAAATATATTCTCATGGCTCCCTGGATAGATTTCTTCAAGAAAAATTATTAGCTTATTGTAGTTAATTCTAAAGCCGGTACATTCTGTATGACTAGAGTGCAATATTATTTTCTGCTTTATCTTGAATTCTTTCCAAAAACCATTAAGTATTGGATACATATAGTGATAGCAGATTTGCTTAAATGTCACTATTAATCCAGTTTATAACCTCTAATGTTTTGTACAAGGAATTTCAGAAAGAAACCCTCACACAGACATCGAATGTCCAGAAAAACCAGAGCCAAACATAATGATTTTACAGTTGAAGGATTGCCAAGATGCACATTTTCTGAGTGTGGTTTTACTGGGAATCTATGTGCAGATGAAATATGGCTCTTAAGAACATAATCTTCATGGAAAAGGCCTTTCTTGCCACAAAACTGGGCTGACTTTCAAGCCAAGGTCAAAGTACTTTCTGCAGGTCTATTTTTAGGTTTTCCATTTCTCAACAGGACATTCCTAGTTTTGAGTTAGTGCAATTCAGACTGCACCATACCCTAAAAAAAGCAGAACTGCTGCTCTCTGCATCCTCGCCAGCATCTCTCTGCAGACTCTGCTTTGTGCAGTAGTACAAGGGCGGGTCGCACGCTCCAGGCTCCAGCTGGCTGCCTCCTGTGGTCACCTTGACCCAGCAAGCAGTGTGGTCTCTAAGAAGGCAAAGACATACCAGGCTCCCTTTCTTCTCACCTCTTTTAGATATTCTGAGTGGGGCCCCCTTATATATCATTATTCATCAAAAACTGTCCAGATCTCTAAACTGTAAAACTGAAGGGAAAAATAGTGAAATGAAAATGATTTACTTTAGATTGTGGAGGAAGGCACCAGGAAACAAGAGCACAAATATCACAAATATCAAATGCTATTCATTCATTGTTGAAATATAATACAGAGGAAGTCTGTGAATAAATAATAAATCAATTTCAATTTTATAACATGGCCTCTCATTGAAAGGGATGAAAGAAGATTAAAAAAAAGGAAAAAGATAAATAAACAGACTTGATGTGGGGAGAACCTCTAAGGGGAAAACGATAATAATAAATAATCGTATATAATTAATATAAAACATATAATAACAATTATGTATTATTTTGCCCCCATAGGAGCACTAGATTATTAAAAAGAGTAATCCCTGAACTTGTTATAAGTATAGCTTTTGTCTTACGAAAAGTTTAGAAGTATATGTGTTCTTAAAAAATTTCTTTCTCTTATTTTTTAGTAAAGAAAGATTTAAATGTTCTACCCTGGGTGCTGGAAAATGTTGCATCTTCTTTCCACCCACAGTTAATTTTTACTTCCCTCACATAACAGCCCCATCTTGTGGTTACTTATAAATATTCCACTAAAGATATGTTGCGTTTTCACGGTTATGGGCATAAGTGGAATTTCCTCAGTAGACTGAATGAAGTTGGGCAGGAAAGAAGAATGGATGTGCATCAATCAGTTGAAAAGGTCACAGACTGGTGAGGGGACTCCCGGGTAGGTATTGGGTAAATATTGGTTATACCAGTGTTCATCCAAGGAGGTGTACCCAGGGAGAGCTCCCTTGGCTCCCTCATTATCCTTATAGAGAAGTGGACCTTGCCCCTCTTTGTGTCACTATGCCTGGGGGACTTACTACTTAACACAGAGCAGTCACAACACCAAACTCCTGTATTTGGGAGCACTTTTTATTTTCACATGGCAGAAATACAATGGGAACTAGCTTCAGAAGAATAGAAAGATAATGGGGTATGTAACCAAACAGCCAGAAGGACAGGTGAAGTGATTGATTCAGGGAGACTTGGAATAGGGATCTGAATGCCCGCAGGACTCTCTCCAGCCTGTGTCTCCAAGTTTCCTCACTGTCTATGCAGTTTCAAGGCTCATGTCCAGACTCATGGCTCTGTAACAGAGAGAAGGATCCCTCCTTTCCAACAAAGTTTTGTAAAAGCCAGGAAAGAAGTCTGATTGGCTTGCTTTGGGCCTTTTACCAATTGCAATGGCCAAGGGAGTAAACTACGTTGATCTCATCAGCTTGAGTAAGTAATCTCTACACTGTAGAGAACCTGTTACTGTTAATAAGGCTGGAGTGATGTGAAAGATAAAGTTTTCACACAGAACACTTGTCTGAAAAAAGGGAGAGAAGGAATAGTTTCTTTAAAGAAGGCAGAGATGGATAGACACACTTAACCAAAACCAGTGGCCTCCCTCCTTTCTTCTCCGGTCTATGTGTAGCATAACACCCAACAAATGCTTAGTTGAGGTGGTCACACCTGTCATCCCAGCACTCCAGGAGGCTGAGGCAGGAGGATCATTTGAGCTCAGGAGTTTGAGACCAGCCTGAGCAAGAGCCAGACCCTGTCTCTACTAAAAAAAAAGAAAAGAAAAAAAGACTTGCTGGGCCTTGTGGAGGGTTCCTGTAGTTCCAGCTGCTTGGGAGGCTGAGACAGGAGGATTGCTTGAGCTCAGGAGTTCAAGACCAGCCTGAGCAACAGCCAGACTCTGTCTCTACTAAAAAGAGAGAAATTAGCTTGGCACTGTGGCAATTACCTATTAAGTTCTAGCTACCTTGGAGGCTGGGGCAGGAAGATCCCTTGAGTGCAACAATTTGAGGTTGCTTTGAGCTACGAGGACACCACTGCACTCTACACAGGGCAAAAGAGTGAGATGCGGTCTCAAAAAAAAAAAAAAAAAAAGTTTGGTGGGAAAGTGAAAGATTTTCTAGGTCCCATAGTAAGTATGTTAGTCAGGTGGGAATGGCAATGTATTCTGGAGCTGGAGAAACCACAAGGTTCCTTCCCTTCTTAAATTTTTTGTGTTTTTTTTCCCCTCCCTGGCTGTGGCCAAGTATGTTTCTCTTCTTCCTAAGAGCTTACCTGAAGATGCCAGTTTTTCTCTACTTGACACTGTAAATATCTTCTTGATCTTTTGTCTTCTCAGCTCTACTTTGGAGCCCACTCTTGGAGCACCCCTGTACTCTGTGCCTGCATAGACCAGCACATAGGGGCCTTTTAAAAAGGAACTTAATTGCTATTCACTCTGAGGGGGAACTAAAGAGAATAATTTAAAAATATAATAACAAACACGAGGTGTTGGGACCCAGGATCAGATGCAGCCAATGGGACGGACCCAGGATTGGGTCAAGCAGGCACTTGACCCACCCTCACCCCCCACCCCGGTCCCACAGACAAAGGCAGGGAAGGTGCCATAAATTCACACATGCAGTTTCTGTTTCTTGACCTGGAGAGACATCTGTATCAGCCTTTAATGAGGCAGATAGGTGCCTCCTTGAGCCAAATTCTCAAGGCCTTTTTATTGGGGTTTTGGAGGCGTGCATATCCAAAGTAAAAAAGAGAAGATACCTGTCTTGTGTTTCAATTCAACAGGCAGTCTTTTGTTCAAGGAAGAGAGCCATGGGGTGAAGGGTGAAGGACTGTGCAGCGCTAAGCTCCAGATCAAAGGACTCTATGGTAGGGTTTTAATGAGGGAAAGATACAGCCCACAGGGTAATTGTCAGTTGCTTTTTAGCTTTATTTATATCCTGTCTTTGCTACTCTACCCAGACATTTCCCAGACCAGCTTGTCATCTACTCAGCTGGACATTCCCACCACCCCTCGCCACCGCAGGTGTGCAGAGCCGCAGTGGCCCAGGCAGGGGGTCTTTTCCCCCTGGAGTCCTCCGGAATGCCAGCCTACACTAGCTTGTATCCTGAATGAGGAATTTTGAAAGATTCAATAACTTACTGAATTGTTTCCCCTATTAAGATATTTGACAACTACGCACGATCCAAAGAACGATTTTTCCCCCAAAGACCTGGATTTTGTTTAAGTACAGAAGCAACTTAAGGTGCTAAAATAATTTAAATTCACTTTTCGTTTTTCTCTGTAACATTTTGGTTTTGAGTATTTTGTTTTCTTAGGTTTTGAGAATTCTCTTTTGAGCCTTCATAATACTTCATTGTAGTTTTCCCATAACTCATCTATTGTCCTGGTGTTGGAATTTTAGTTATTTACAATTTTTATTATAAATAAATATTCCCTTATAATATTTAGCCACATCTGATTTTTCTTTAAAAGAGATTCCTAGAAACAAGATTATTAGGCATACAAATACTTTTATTATAAATTTATTTCTTTTCCCTCATTATTATAAGTTTGTTTGTTGAAAATGCTAAAAATACCTGTAGACAGAAGAGAAGAAATAAAATTTCTTTTATTTTAATATTTCTAATATCACTTTTATTTTTTTTCTGAAGTCACTGAACAGAGATATAGGAAGTAACTTATTATTTTATTAGGGGTATTTTTCTTTTATTTATACATATACCATAACATAGTCATTACAAAGATGCTTCAATCATTATTCACTTTATAAAACTTCTCAAAATAACTTAATATTAATAATATAATTTAAAATGTTAAAAGATGCTATCCAACTCTATTATATGAAGGGACATTATGATTAATCAATGCCCCGTTGCTGAACACCGATACTGTTTCCAACTTAATGTTATTATAATCAACTCTTTTTTTTTTTTTTTTTTCCGTGATGGAGCCTCAAGCTGTTACCCTGGGTAGAGTGCCGTCGCATCACAGCTCACAACAACCTCCGACTCCTGGGCTCAAGCGATTCTCTTGTCTCAGCCTCCCAAGTAGCTGGGACTACAGGCACCCACCGCAACGCCTGGCTATTTTTTGGTTATAGTTGTCATTGTTGTTTGGCAGGCCCGGGCTGGATTCAAACCTTCCAGCTCTGGTGTATGTGGCTGGTGCCTTACCGGCTTGAGCTACCGCAGCCAAGCCATTATAATCAACTCTTATACGTAAATCTCAGTGCACATATCTGATGCAGACATTAGGTGTCCATGTTTAAAAGGACTTTTTAAAAGGATAAATTTTAGGTATTTGGATGTATGGGTATCCATTCGTGCTCTTGCTTAGACTCCTGCTGGTGTTAGAGGTTGATGAGGCTGACAAGGCTTGGATACAGTAGAACCTCTATAATTGGCCACCAAGGGACTGGTCAGCATACAAAACGGTCACCACAGGGAACTTCCATTGAGGACATGAGGTGCGTGTCTGGTTTAGGAAAATCAGGTCAACTTTGTAGGGAGGTGGTCAACTGTGGAGGTTCTACTCTATTTAATTGCAGACACGGGTAATCCTGGGGAAAGGTGACTAGAAAGATGAGAAGACAGCACGACCGTCACTCTTTCTTTCTCTCTTGCTGGTAGAAGGTAAACAGAAGCAAAAATCTCAGCTTGGGTACTTTGGCAAATCACTGGAATAGATGTTGTTGTTCAACGGAGAAGAGGTGAGATGATAGCTACAGAGTCCCTGCGTGGCAGCAGGCACTCAACAAAACGTTATTCCTCCTGAGAAGGAGAAGGGCCAAGCACCTTTACATATCTGGGCAAAAACACCGTTGGCCTCAGTGAAAACCTAAGGGAAAGACTCCACACCAGCGCATGCGTATGAAGGAAAGCTTTATGCAGCTTGTTTGTGTGAAAGACAAGCCCAAGGGTTTTGTTTTCTGTTGTTTACATAGGAAAATCACAGACAGGGGCTTCCCAAGAGACTGTCTTCTGTTAGCCACTGTCTGCTCCTAACAGCTACAGGGATGCTCTTCCGCCCACAGCTGCGGCAGCGCCTGCTTCTGCGGGGTCTCTGCTGGGGAAGAACTGAGCTGTTTAGGCTTGAACTGCCCACCTACTGTTAAGTAACGTTCTGTCTCTAACACAGTCTTTCCACTTAGGAAAATGTGCTGCAGCATTTACCACGCATCTGCTTTACAAGCCTGTACTGCAGCTCCAAGGCCCAACTCCAAACTGGCAAGAGGTCTCTGAAGACTTTGCTGTCGTTAGGAGGGAGACCAGAGTTGGGATGGGTAGAGTTTGCAGCCAGTCTACTAGGGAGTCTCTAGGAATCCAGCAGGAAAGTGAAGCAGGGGAGCCCAGCAGTGGGCAGAACAACCCCATCTCCCTGTGCTCTCCGGGGGGGTGGGGGGGCATCAAGCTGCAGGAGGTCTGTAGCATGAGCTCTGCTACAGCCTTAAGCTGCAAAGTAGTCAGTTTTGGTTATGGGCTTCCTAGAATCCAAGCTCAAGCCACAGTTTCCTTGATGGTTTTCCAATAGCACTCCATCTCTTATTAAAAAGTACAGTTAATCCCGACTCTTTCTTGCCCCAAAATGTCAGAAAAGAAATGTGTTTCTGATCATAAATGCTCCTTTTGCTGCACAGCTATATTTCATGAGGACTGTGGTAAGGAAATTGCTGTTGGACAACATAAAACTAAGCAGCCAGACCAGAGACATGTGCCTTCTATAATTTGCTGCTAATTGACACAGTTATTCTCTATTGCCAAAAAAAACACAAAAATATCCCCGCTCCAATAGAGATCTCACCAACTTCTACCACATTCAAAAATACAATACAAAATATCAAGTTTCCTAGGGAAATTTAGTTTCAAGTAACTCTTGGATCACAAATTTGTTTTGGAAATGATGTTTGTATTCCCAAAGAATCCTTAGGTTCTATGGTGATGGATTACCTGGAGTGCTCAGTCATGCTGATTTGGAGGACGCAGAAACCTGGATCCAGCAACAGTGTGGATAATAAAATTACTGGCATTTCTATCCACAAGAGGTCTTCTGAGCATAATCTCATTAATCTTGATTACAGTCATTTAAAAAAGTACTAGATTTTTGAAAATTTATGATTAAAAAAAAACACATAAACTTACTATTGTAATCATTTTAAGTGTACAGTTTAGTAGTATACATCCACGTATGTATTTTATGTATATATAACATATATATACACAGATTTATACAGAGGGTGGAAAAAATGTATACACACTTTAGAAAAGGAAAAAACTTTTCTTTTTAAAGAAAATGTGTTGAAATGTAATATTCAATATATACTGATAACTGTTTTTTAAAAACCTGTTTGTTTTTTAAAAACCTGTTAGTTTTTCAGAAAATAAAGCATAGTAACATTTGTTATCAGCATATATTGTTTATCTTGTACGTCTTGTAATGGAAGAAGTCATACGTGACTTGAGTATTACACACACACACACACACACACACACACACACACACACACAGACACACACACACACACACACACACTGGAGCTACGTGGATCTCCAGAACTTTTTATCTTGCAAAACTCAAACTTTCTACCCATTAAACAACAACTGCCCATTCCCCCATCTCCCTAACCTTGTAAGCCACCATTCTACTTTCTGTTTGTATGAATTTCACTGCTTCAGATTCTGCATATAAGTGGAATCATATAGTATTTGTCCTTTTCATGACTGGCTTGTTTGACTTAACATAAAATCCTCAATGTTGATCCTTGCTGTACCCTATAATAGGATTTCCTTCCTTTTTAAAGGCCTAAAAATAGTCCACTCTAGTATATGCCACATTTTGCCTACATACTCACCTGTTGGTGGATATTGGGATTCCTTCCATCTCTTGGCTATTGTGAATAGCGCTGTTATGAGCATGGGTGGTGTGCCGATATCTGTTGGAGACCTTGCTTTCAACTCTTATGGATTTATACCCACCGGCAGGATTGCTGGATCATATGACAATTCTATTTTTAATATTTTGAGGAACCACCCTACTGTTATTTTATAGCAGTTGCACCATTTTACAGTGCCCAAGAGTTCCAATTTCTCCACATCCTCACTAACACTTTTTTATTTTCTGAAAAACTATTAATAACAGGTTTTTAAAAAACAATAAATACCTTTTTTTCTAGATGTCAGATGAGAAAATTACTTAATCAGCCCTTTCCATTAAGACCCTCTTTTAGCGTCCTTGGTATTTATTGATTACTTTGCAGTATTCAAGGTCTTTCTTTTTTTTCTTAATTTCAGAATATTATGGAGGGGATTCAAGTTATTTCATCAAGGGTCCATCTTATGCAGAAGTTAATGGGCGATTTACGTTAGCAGAAATACTCTTGGGAACTAGATAGTGCGGTGAAGTTCTATATGGTTGGTGTGTTTCTGCCATTTGATTTTTAAAAAGGGAGCTTGGAAAACAAATGCTGTGGGTCAGTCTCCATTACCCTAGCCGATCCCTGCTTTCTGTGGAATTTGAACTTGAGACTAGTTCAGGCAACCCTGATGGTTGCTAAGCTTTGTCTCTAATCCTGAAGAGAGATGGAGGATTTCTCAGTAATTGTGCGTTGAGATGGCTCCCTTCTTTCCTCACCCCATACAAGCTGAATGAGGTGGCTAAGGTTTCAGGCACAGGCCCAAGCCTCTTCAGTTTCCCCTCTGAACAAAAGGGAGGGTCAGGGAAGAATGAGTGACTAGACTTTGTAACTGCTCATTACAGGACCATCTATTATGCTTTTTGCAGTATGTTAATAAGCCAAGATATCATGGCAGAGGGTCCGTGACTAATCTACCGTAATAAATACGAGTGATGGCAGGATACTAGAATTTTCTATGGATGTAATGTGCTGCTTGCAAAGTGTGACATTTTAAATAAACTTTATTCTTCAGGTATTTTAAAAATCATAAAGGCAGTAATGAAATATAGAGCACAACATTAGTTGACACAGCAATTCCTTCTTCCCAAGACCCTGCTAAATAACCAGAGTTTAAATCTTTATCTTAAAATATACAGCTCCTCTATGATTTTAAGTGAGTTGTAAAACTTTTATGGAGTGTGCCCTAACTTTATTTAAAAAATAAATAGCAAAGGTGACCCAGAAGTACCCTGTGGATAATAGAATAACATATTTAAGCTATTAAATTCGCCTCTCTGGTCAATAAAGGAACCCTCCTGGTACTTATATCTCTCTCTAAGATGGAAGTAGGAACAGAGAAGAATCCTGAATTGGCAGTGTACCCAAAACTTACTGATTTTAACTCTGGAAGTAACAGAATTTTAACTCAAATGGGCATGCAAAATTTCTGCTACCAAGTTAAAGCAAGGATTCAAAAGCTAAAGGTAGCTATTAAGGAAACATAGTCTGACTCTCTTGCTCTGGGCAGAGAGCCTTGGTGTCATCATTGCCCACAGCAACCTCAAACTCTTGGGGTCAAGTGATTCTCTTGCTTCAGCCTCCCAAGTAGCTAAGCAACAGCCATGGTGTCCGCCTCGTTTTTCTAAAAAAAAATTTTTTTTTTTTCAAGTAGAAACAGGGTCTTGCTCTTGCTCAGGCTGGTCTCAAACTCCTGAGCTCCAGGGATCTACCTACTTCAGCCTTCTAGAGTGCTAGGTTACAGGCGTGAGCCATCATGCCTGGCCAGAGAAAATCAAATCTCTACACTTTAATGTTGAAATTATGAAAACTCCATACCCTCCAATACCTGGTTTACATAATTCTAAGTTTTGGGGCACCCAACTCCATAAGCTGATTTAGTCCTCTGGGATGAATCCATTCCCATATAAACTAAATTTAAGTCCAAAATGAATTAAGATACTCTAATCCTTTCTACAAGTATTTGTTGCCAAATTCCATCACTGAGTTACAAGTCTCTGATCACATCAAACTTCTATACATTTCTCAATGAAGTGTAAAAAATTAGTTTCTACATTTCTTATTCTTTTTAAGCTTATATATTTTGCATAGTTGTAGTTGATTACATAGATATGTTTTAATGTATATTAATATACATGTTTTAAACATATATGTAAAAAATACACAGTTTGGTCTTTAACTTAAGACAATACATGGAACCTCATTTTAAACCTAATGATAATCAATAATGTTTTTAAAATGAGAAAACAATGGATTGACCTATTTATTTCTTCACTTTCCCCCTGAAGATACTTGGAATTACAAGTTGTGTCATGACCAACGGAAAGCATTCATTAAAGGGCCCCTTATAGGAGGTGCCATATTAAGTGCTATCCAAGGACTATTAGTACACTAGTTTTAGTCACGAAATAAAAATTCTACTTCCTGTCAAGTCCTGGGAAATAGCTACACTTCCAAAAATATTTACTAAGAATGCACGTGTTTATAGATTTCAGAGATCTTGTTAAAATTGTTTGGATTCTGCTAATATTCTCGGTTCCAATATTTCCAGGGGGTGGTGAAAGTGGCACTGTGTCTTTTTTTTCTCACTAGGAATCCACCAAGCAAGCAATAGCTTTCTTTTTAATTTGTACTCAATTATCTTCCTCTCTTCTCTCTCAGGCTCCTACCTCTGTTTCTAAGGGAAGAGGCCCAGGGGAGTAGCAACCAGGTGAGTGGAGAAGAGCCAGGGGCAAGCAGGAGTGCGGCTGCTGCCCTGGGGTTTGTGTGGGGAGGGGATGGGGGAGGTCGTGCTGGTCACTGCTCTGCTGGGAAAGGTGGTGTGGAGTGAGGACAGAGCCCTTGGTTTCAGGTGACATTAGGTATCTGGTAAGAGTTTGTGCTAGGTAAAATTTTGGGGGGAGAAAGGGTATCCTTCCCCCTTTATCAATAGACTCTTCCATCATAGGAGATGGAGAAAGATCTGAGTAGAGTGGGAAGGAGAAGGCCAAGAAGGAGTGAACCAGTGGGACGTGAAGGGAGGCAGGAGAGAGCAGGGGGCAAGCTGGAGAGACCCCGGGCTTGGTAGGACAGGTGGTGGAGGGGGAGGAGGCAGGAGGAGGCCCCTCAAGTTCAGATTCCCTGGACCCCTCTCAGTAGGCACTGCCTTTATTCACACCACCTCCCCTGAGGCCTCCTATCACAATCTGAAAATGGTCATGCTGTCACATCACTTACAAATTTATTGAAAAGGTTCTCCACCGAGAGAGAGGGTATTACTTCTTAACTATTTTTATCTTCCAAAAATGGGAAGAAATACAATCCTCTAACATGCACACACACAAATTCTATCTTAATATCATATGAATAAAATGCATAATTTATTTTCCAAATATCCTTGTGGCTTTTAATGTATATGTATGCCACTATAATTTTTTAAAAGCCTATTTCAAGGGGCTAGCATGAAAGAGCTTTTCGGACAAATCTGTATTCCGAAGGTGGCTGCATAAATCTATATAAGTGTTAAAATTCATAGACCTATACACCCAGAGAAAAAGTGTCAATTTCACTGTATTATAATTTTTTAAAAATGAAATAAAACATTCTACTTCTACAAAAAAAAGCCCTGCCTCCTTATAGATACAAGGTCTCTTTCACAAAGCCTGTTAGCACAAAGGCGAAGGTGAGCGCCGAGTAAAGGCTAGATTTACTCAGATGGCCCGGATTTGCCCTACGAAAACATTAATGCGTTAAACAGCGCTTGTTAAACAAGCAAGTTGAGACTTGCTCAACGCTTGCTGTGAAATTCCCCCAAAGTCACTTCCCTCGAGGAGGAGCGAGTGTTTGCAGAGCGTTGGAATGAACTCAAATTCAGGCCTGCGTTCCCTTCTGACTCGGCGTTCTCATTTTTTTTGATCATCACTGGTCCTCCTTTGCAAAGCGCGGTTTCGTTCCTCTTCTTTCCTCGGAAGGACTGGTCTGAGGATCCCTCAGCTGAGATCCGAGGGTCAGCGTCCTGTGTAAGGGAAAGTCCTGTATACGGTGCACCCGGCACAACCCACGCGCGCACCGTCCCGGCCTGCTCGGCTTAGCTCCGGACACGCTCCACGCCCCCTCTAACTAGCCCTGGGCTCCCGGTCCCTGACCCCAGGAAGAAGGGTGCACGCGGCGTCAGTGCGGCTGGAGCGCAGAGGAGCTGCTGGAGCCGAAGAGCAGGTGCGGCCGGGCTCGCACCCGCGCTGGCGCCGCTCGGGGGGTGGTCGCGGGGCTCCGCCGCTGGTCAGGAGAAGTGAACGCAACCCCTGTGGACCAGAGACCGGTGAGAGCGCGGAAATGCTGGGGCAGCCCGCTGTGGCAGTTCCAAGGCCCTATTGGTCCATTTTTCTTGTTCCGATTTTTGGTAGAGACAAGATTACAGGGAAAAGCCCAAGGACAATGGGAAATGGACGCAGACGCAGGGCCTCAGAGTTAAAGGCCGTGGGGTAAAGCGGCAGCCGCGACCGAGCTGCAGACCAGGGCTTCTGCACCTTCGTGCAGCCGCGGGCGGCTCCTGCAGCCTGGTGACTCCCATGGATCCTTTCTCGAGGCAGTGCTTTCAAATAAATGCAATAAAATGCCTAGGAAACTATGCATGGAAGGAAGCTATTGTTATCAAAATACAAGGGTTAAGAGCTGTTGTCTCTGTGCAGTACAACGGGTCTTGCACTGCTAAATGTTTCGATTTTCCAAGAAAAGCCAAAAATCCTAACTTTTAAAGAAAGTTATTTTATTTATTTATTTTTGAGACAGGGTTCTGACTCTGTCACCCTGGCTAGAGTGCAGTGGTATCATCATTAGCTCAGTGCAACCTCAAATTCCTGGGCCCAAGTGAGAAGGCTTAGCCTCCGGAATAGCTGGGACTACAGGCACCCACCTCCTCACTGGCTAATTCTTTTTGTAGAGATGGGTTCTCACCCTTGCCAGGCTGGTCTCAAGTGATCCTGAGCTCAAGCGATCCTCCCACCTTGGCCTTCCCCAGTGCTAGATTACAGCCGTGCACTTGACTTCATTTTTAAGTGTTAACATAGTGTTTTTACTAAGCACATATCTGGGTTGGTGCTGGCAGCTGATCTAATGTTGAAACTCCATATCAAGAGTCCAAGAGAGTCTTAGTAAACCAGAAAGTCTGACAATATCATATGATGTCAACATAAGACTAGGGACAGTGTCATGCCCTAATCAGGGAAAGCCGATCACATCATTGTCACAGCTATCTACCCAACGCAAGAGGACAAAAACATGCAGAGAAGAAACAAGTATCTTATGTGCTTGAACTCGAGTTCATCACAAAACTACTTATTATTTTCTTTTCTTTAGGATTTTAATTTTAGTATCCCACCTTCTGCTGTAATTTCTTACGAAGATATTTAGAGAAAATTATTAAAGTTTTGGCTTTGAAATGTAAGATTTTTAATTTGCTTTCATGACTTCTTAGAAAATGGCCTTTTCACCTTAGTGGAAAGAGGAGAGAGCTAGTGTTATGCTATCAACCTAGACAGCTAATATGTGGGAAGACATCAAAGAAAAAAACGGAGAGAAAGTCCCCCTTTTGGTGAAATTCTTAATCTCTACGAAGGATTTTAACCTGTTCTAAACATAATTGGCACTAGGTAAAATCAGATAATAATCATTTAAAGTAATTAGAAAAAGGGGAGCGGGTGGGAGGGATAGAAGGGGGACCACACCTATGGAGCACATTGCAAGTACAAGGTGGATCTATCATGTGTAGAACACAAATGTCCTAATGCTATAATTGGGTAAATGAGGTGAAAGCTATGCTGATTAGTATGATGTAAGCACTCCAATTTGTACAAATAATCA
>CAUYPK010063395.1:0-16787 GCA_963574355.1 Loris lydekkerianus
TTGATGTGCGATCTCCAACCTTCTCTCCTGGTATAGCTCGAATCCTCCAGGTTACTTACTAAATTTCCATCCTTTAACTCTCCTTCTTGACGGGAGCCTCTGTGAAAAGCTGGCTTCAGTCCGCCATCTTGTCTCCCCCCCCTTCATGCTATTTCAAATGCTATACTTTTAAAATTTTATTTCTATTCATGTGTTGATTTTATACCTTGGATTTTTATTAAAAAAATAAAATCTTGTCAAATTCAATGATTAGCACTACAAAATTGAAAACTCTTTTGAATTTTCTACATTCGCCACCATAACATCTGGGAAAAAACAAAACAAAACACATTCTATATGTTTCTTTCCATTCCCAAATAATAAGTTCAAATTATTTAATGGGGACATGACTATTACATGTTTTCTACAACATTTTTTTTTATTTTTTGCTATTAACTTTTTGCAGATGAGACATTGTAGTTTACTCTGCTTATGTTTCCTTTCTTTCTGAAACTAGTAACCCTTTGATGAGTCCAAATAATTATGACTGAAAAATCTCTCAAGTACTTTACATATCTGAAAGTTGCAGACCACTTTCACATAAGCATGACCAAAAATTTGCTATATGGTAATATAAAATTCAGTTCAATCATATATAGAATATTTGATTTTTTTTTTTTTTTTTTCAGTTTTTGGCCAGCGCTGTGCTGGACTTGAACCTGCCACCCCCAGTGTATGGGGCTGGCACACTACTTGAGCTACAGGCACTACCCAAGATATGTTTCTTAAAAACGAAGTTATTTAAAAAAAAAAAAAAAAAAAGAATACTGTGTGGTGCCTATGGCTCAAAGGAGCAGGGCGCTGGCCCCATATGCCTGAGGTGGCAGGTTCAAGCCCAGCCCTGGTCAAGAACTGCAAAAAAAAAAAATGCCAAAACCTTCATTGACATCAAACCCAGTGGAGAAATATTGTAAATGTTTTGTTTAAGTTGAGAAAAAGAAATGCTATTACAGTTTCAATGCATGGCATTTAGAGAATTTTAACTAATGCAGTTAATGAAAAAGTACTTTTATTAGGATGTAATGATAATCTCTGGCTTCAACTGGCTTGGTAGTTATTTCTTTTACCATACATGAACTTTGTTGAATTACAATATCATTTACATAGTGGTTTTAAATTTTCTCTGCCCTTAAAACCATCATGACAGCTCCAAAATAACCATATAAATTATGAAAATGAGAATTCTTAATAAAAGCCACCCCCTTATTTTGGAATATTGCTCCCCTCCATGAGTAAGACTTTAAAAGACAAAAAAACACTTCCTCCATGAGCAGCTGTTCTTTAGGATCCTACCCATTCTTTTTTCTTGAATGTCTATCTTGACTTTCAAGTTTTCAATAAAAAGCTTCTTGTTTGTCTTATATATTGTACCCTAAATACTGTTCTCTCAGTTATCACCAAGAACCTGGAAAAAACTCTATTTGGAGGCTGCTAACAAGACTAAACGTATGGCATATTTATGCCTCATGTGTACTCATTGTGATACCAGAATTGCATCTTCAGTAGGCCCTTGGTCTTGGTGATACAAAGAATGAATCCATGGACCACAGATCAGCGGTAAGACGGGATTTATTTTACAGAAAAGAATACAGAGAGAAAAACACCAAAGCTCCAGGCAGAGAGAAAAACTGAAGTGGAAAGAAAGCTCTCTTTCTCTCTCCCTCTCCCTGGGTTCTTTGTATAGGGATATATATAGTCACATGGGTACTTTATAGTTACTTTAGTCCAGAACATGGTAACAAATGAATGGGTACAGTCCCTTCTTCTAGAGTAAGATGAATTAGTGCACTAATGAATGGATATAGTCCATTCTTGAAATTGTCCAGGCCCATGAAACTTACCTGAAATTGACCAGGCCTAGGAAAGTAACAGGAAATTGACTATGCATAGGAAATGAAGGGGTTCCCTGTAGAGTCCTAAGTGCAAGGGGAAGGAGACATTAGTGCGCTGGTGTCTCCCCAGCAGTTATCTGGCCACTCCAGCTACTGGAGTATCCTGCTGCCCCCTGCCCCCCTCTAACCTGCTGGTTCCTCTGCTAGCTGCCTCTGCGCTAACACCACCAGGGTAGAGGCAGCATGTCCTCCCCTCAGGTCGGCCTAGTTGGCTAGGGGGCACCAGCCCTGTATCAATGGGATTGGGCTTTATGAAATCTATGGCTGAGACAGATACAGGTTAGGTGGCACGGTGGTGCCCCAGCTAGCTCAGTTGAGCTGAGCTGAAGGACCTACTGCCTCCGCCTCGGCCATCTTGGTGCGGTGGCAGCCTCAGAGGAACCAGCAGGCTGGAGCGTAGGCAAGGAGGGGGGCCTCCCACCCTCACTGGAGGCTCCAATAGCCAAAGGGGACGAACAACTGCTGTGGAGACACCGGTGCCTTGGTGTCTCCTTCCCCTTGCACTTATGTTTGAATATGGAACCCCAATTTCCTATGCCTAGATCAATATCGTGTAAGTTTTCTAGGCCTCAATTCCGTGAATGGACAGTGTCCATTCATTAATACATTCATTCACCTTGCCCCAGGGGAAGGGACTGTGTCCATTCAATTCCTGGCCTCATCCATGCACCTGTATATGAGACAAAAGACAAAAATGAGAGGGAGGGAGAGAGACAGGAAAGAGAGATAGAGAGAGATTTTTCTCTCCAACATGGGTTTTCTCTCCCTGCCAAGAGCTTTAGTGTTTTTGTATTATTTTCTGTAAATAAATTCTGATTTACCACTGAACTGTGAGCAAGAGCCTGAAACTCTGGTATCAAGACCAAAGGGTATTTTTGGTTTTTATTTCCAGTTCAAAACTTCAATGCTCTCCTTTTTCAAGTACTGCCACAATAATTTTATAAGAATCTCATCTCAATTCTTTTCTGGAAAACCCTACTTAAGACATTTTTATTCCTTAAAATACTTTCTATTTCTTTTTCTTTTGAATTCATGTTCCCACAGAAGGTTCTTCCCCTGTGCTGAAGTGTAGAGGTCTGATTGCCAGTGTTCTAGTCTAACGAAAGACGATCTCCGGGATTCTAATCATTCAGCATGCGTATGTTCTGACTTGGCACTTCTTTTCAACTCCTTGCATTTCTATCTTTTGAATATTGTGTATGCGCCTCAGTTAATTATTCAAGAATGTTAATGAATTATGTTAGATACGTAAATGACATTTTCTTTACGAAGGTCACGAAAATAAATATTATTTGTTGAATAAAACAGTGGCACAACAAGCAATCAGCCCTGACACTGCTTCTAAATATATGTGTGGTCTTGAGCAAGTAATTAATATATTTGTATCTTAACTTTCTTTCTGAAAAATTTGAATTTTGCATATGGAAGGTGGAGAGAGAGTTCTTATCATATTAAAAAATCCAGGAATATTATTTCAATACCTGCTACAAAGATACATTTATGGATCACTTTGTTCTACAAAAGTTTCTATGAATGATTTAAAGTATATAACAATGCGTGATTTCATTGTGAAATTAAATGTTAAACTCCAATGATAAATATAATATGATGTTTTAGTACATAGTTTCTGGAAATAGTAACCATATTATACTCAGGATAGTTGGAAAAAGACTTCTAGCTAATGGAAGGTTATAGACTAAAGACAAATCTCTCTTCCTCATTTCTGAAAATAAAATGTTTGATTTGGGACCATAGACAGCTTTTGATAATTAAAATATCTCATGCTACTAGCGTCCAAGTCTCTGATTTTTTTTTTTTTTTAATTGAATCCCATTGGACTTTCTGACCCTGTACTATTTTTCCAAGAACATCATTTTTTGAGTGGGAAGACTTTTGGAAGAATTTGATCCTATAACAGTTGACTGGAGAATGGATGGGTATCTGATGAAAGCTGGACTGATCAGAGACCCTTTTTCCAGAAATTTGCAACTGCAAATTAAATAAATGATATGTTTCACTTCAGGTTTCTGTACCTGTAACCTATAAACTCTGCTATGTGATCTGGAGAAGCAAAGAAAGTTGTTCCACAGAGAAAGAGAAAAATAAAGAGAGCACACAGAATACATTTTCACTCTAAACGAGTGAAAATGAAAACTCTGATAGCATGTTTTGGTTCTAGTTCCAATTTTCCTTCAGCACTTAAGCTCCTTGAGAAATCCTGTTTGTTTACAATAAATTATTTCTTCATTGTTTAAACTAATTCAAATTGGTTAAGTGAAACCACAAGAATCTTAAGCTATAGGCAAGGTTCTAATGATTTCTGATTTTTTTTTTTTTTTTTTTAGTATTAAGACTTTTTTTATTTTTTTTTCTTATAGATAAAAATATGCACCATAGAGATTTTTTTTTTAATTTGATCTTGAACTCTTAGAATTAGATATGTTGGATGTTACAGAAAATGTTGAGTCCTAGCTACATCTCTCAGTAAGCTTTCAAAAATAAAATTCAGTGCTGGTGGTGGAGCATGGAGAGAAATTTCTTTAAGGAATATTTGTGGGATATGAACTTTTAATAATTCAAATAATATTTTTGTCCATCCAATCACAATACATCTGGGAATACATTATAAGAAAATTGATCCAAATTGCAGATGAACTGTAAACAAATATATAGTCATGGGCCACAGAATGACATTTCAGTCAACAATAGACCATATATACAAAGGTGATCACATAAGATTACAAAACCATACTTTTATGGAAACTATTTTATGTTTACATATGTTCTCATACATAAACACTTAACTATTGTGATATAATTTCCTTTAGAATTCAGTTCAGTAACATGCAGTACAGGTTTGTAGCCTAGGAGCAATAGGCTATTCAATATAGCCTAGGTGTATAGTAGGCTATACCATCTAAGCTTCTGTAAATGCACTCTATATTTGTGCAATGATGAAATAATCTCTCAGCACATTTCTCAGAACATATCCCTGTCACTAAGTGATGCATGACTGTGGTACTAAAGTACTATATATACTAATCATAGCAGTAAAATTAATCTGTGTATCTCAAATATTAATATTTAAATTGTTAAATAATAGAATTATACAGTTTTTGAGTAATTTGATTATGTTTCAAAATAATTTTTAGTAATGTGGAAATGCTGTTTTCATTTTTAAGCAAGAATGTCTAAAATTTTGCATAACATTAAGAGGAATTTATTGAAATACTTACTTAAAAATAGTCTTGCAATTAAGAAGTGATTGCTGTCAGTTAAAATAGCTATTCTCTAGTACTGTTGTGCCCCGTTCTCGAAATCTCCCAAAAGGATCACCAGGGAGCCGAGTCCAATGCAAAAGCAAAAGAGCCGTATTATTGAAAGCTCTAGCTTGGACTCCTGGGGTCTCCATTACAACAGATCCGAGCCAGGAGCCCCGAGCTCTGAAACGGGGGTATTTTTATAGGATAGCACAGCAAAGTAAGCATATATAAGTTAAACAAAGGGATTGCTTCTGGATTGGTTGCCACTGGTCCTGCCATATGGCCCATTCCAGGAGTCAGTTTCTGATTGGACGCTGATGACTCAAGGTACAAAAACCAGCAATTCACGGCAACTCATCAGTTTTGAACAAAATGGCTGGTGGAAGCCAGAATGGCTGAATTCTTAAGATGGCGTCAGTCTGGTTCTCTCAGTACTGTATACATTCTCAGAACACTTTTTAAAGATTTACATCTTTTCAGATTAGGTCTAGCTTATTCCATGTATGAAAAAATGAAAGATTTTGGTACTCCCTTAATATGCTTTCTTGAATTTGCAATGGAGTTGACATTTTGTCAAAAGTATTTTAATAAATCAAAAAATTTTAAAATAAGTGGGTATATAATACATCCTCAGAATTTTGCAGAAAATCCTTGATCTAAGTGCTCTGGAGATAAATGTAAATAAGCAAAGATTTCCCTTATTTGATTAAATTTAAAGTTTTCCTCAAAATGTCATTTTGTATTTAAAATTTATATATTTAGTGAACTTTTTAAATAAATATACATTTTTATACTGTGGTTTTCATTTGTATAATATTTTATGAGTTTAATACTAGCTATAGGAAATATAACAACTCTTAGGTTTTTCAAACTATGCCCCTTAATTTTTATTTTTATTGTGGGAATTAATTGAGGGTACAAATAATTAGGTTATGCTTATTGCATTTGTTGAATAAAGTCTCTCTTACAATTTTGTCACACCCCAAAAGGTATGCCATTTTCCATAACCCCCTATTTTTTCCCTCCTCCCCTCTCCCTGCTCCGACATTCCCCTACACCCCTTTTTTCTTAGATCATCTACTGCCCTCATATTAGAACTGAGTACATTGGATTCTTGCTTCTCCATTCCTGTGATGTTTTACTAAGAATAATGTGTTCCACTTCCATCCAGGTTAATACAAAGGATGTAAAGTTTCCATCTTCTTTAACGTCTGAATAGTATTCCATGGTATATGTATACCACGGCTTGTGAATCCATTCCTGGGTTGGTGGGCATCTAGGATGTTTCCACATTTTGGTGATTGTAAATTGGACTGCAATGAACAGTCTAATGAAAATGTTTTTATGATAAAATAATTTTTTTCTTCTGGATAGATGACCAGGAATGGGATGGCAGAATAAAATGAGATGTCTAATTTGGGTTCTTTGAGGATACTTCCTCACAAAAGTTGTTATAGTTTGTAGTCCCACCAGCAGTTTATTTTTTTTCTTTTCTTTTTTTTTTTTTTATTAAATCATAGCTGTTTACATTAATGTGATCATGGGGCACCATACACAAGTTTCATAGACTGCTTGACACATTTTCATCACACTGGTTAACATAGCCTTCATGGCATTTTCTTAGTTATTGTGCTAAGATATTTTCATTCCACATTTACTAAGTTTCACATATACCCTTGTAAAATGCACAGCAGGTGTAATCCCACCAATCCCCCTCCCTTTGCCCATCTCCCGCCTCCATCCCCTAACTGTCCCTCTTCCCCCTATTCTTAGGTTGAAACTGGGTTATAGCTTTCATGTGAAAACCATAAATTAGTTTCATAGTAGGGCTAATTACATTGGATACTTTTTCTTCCATTCTTGAGATAGTTTACTAAGAAGAATATGTTCCAGTTCCATCCATGTAAACATGAAAGATGTAAAGTCTTTATCTTTCTTTAAGGCTGCATAATATTCCATGGTGTACATATACCACAATTTATTAATCCAATCGTAAATCTATGGGCACTTGGGTTTTTTCCATGATTTAGCAATTATGAATAGGGCTGCAATAAACATTCTGGTAGAAATATATTTGTTATGATGTTATTTTTGGTCTTCTGGGTATATGCCTAGTAGAGGAATTATAGCATTGAATGGCGTATCTATTTTAGATCTCTAAATGTCCTCCATACATCTTCCCAAACAGAATGTATTAATTTGCATTCCCACCAGCAGTGTAGAAGTGTTCCCTTTTCTCCACATCCATGCCAACATCTCTGGTCTTGGGATTTTGTGATATAGGCTAATCTTACTGAAGTAAGATGATATCTCAAAGTAGTTTTGATTTGCATTTCTCTGATGTTTAAAGATGATGAGCATTTTTTCACATGTCTGTGGGCTGTGCACCTATTTTCTTCAGAGAAGTTTCTCTTCAAATCCCTTGCCCAACCTGCAATGGAATCACTAGTTCATTTCTTTCTTATACGTTTGAGTTCTCTGTGGATTCTGGTTATTAAACCTTTTGTTGGACACATAACCTGCAAATATCTTCTCCCATTCTGAGGGCATTTGCTTGCTTTACTTACTGTGTGCTTGGCTATGCAGAAGATTTTTAGTTTGATCAGGTCCCAGTAGTGTATTTTTGAAGCTACTTCAATTTCACAGGGGGTTCCTTCTCAAAAAATACTCCCCAGACCAATTTCTTTAAGGGTTTTCCCTGTACAATCTTCTAGTATTTTTAAAGTTTCATGTCTTAAGTTTTAATCTTTAATCCACTGAGAGTCTACCTTAGTTAATAGTGAAAGGTATGGTTCCAGTTTCAGTCTTATACAGGTTGCCAGCCAGTTCACCCAGCACCATTTGTTAAACAAAGAATCTTTTCCCCACTGAATATTTTTAATTGGCTTGTCAAAGATTAAATGGTTCTCTATTCTGTTCCACACATCTACTTCTCTGTTTTTGTGCCAATACCATGCTGTTTTGATCACTATCAGTTTGTGGTATAGTCTGAGGTCTGGTAGCATGACTCCACCTGCTTTGTTTTTAATTCTGAGTAATGTCATGGCTATTTGAGGCTTTTTCTGATTCCATATAAAACGAAGTATTGTTTTTATGAGATCTTTAAAGTATGACAGTGGAGATTTAATAGGGATTGCATTAAATTTATATATTGCTTTGGGTAGTATGGACATTTTAAGAATGTTGATTCTTCCCAGCCATGAGCATGGTATGTTTTTCCATTTGTTAACATTTTCAGCTATTTCTTGCCTTAGAGTTTCATAGTTCTCTTTATAGAGATCTTTCATGTCCTTTGTTAGATAAACTCCCAAATATTTCATATTCTTTGGCACTACTGTGACAATTTTTCTTGTTTTTAACACCTTTATATTTTATATCTGGAGGTAGATTAATCATGTACAATGTCCGCTTCCTTAGTTATTTTCTCCTTTATTATTTTTATTTCAAGCCTATCCACCTACAGTATCTTACCCTAAGGTAACACCATTACCTAGTAGCAGCCACCTGCATTTTAAGGTATTGATTGCTAAGAGAAAATAAGTTGACTCATTAATTGTCTTTCTGGAACCCCACACCAGGATATGATTATATGGCTCAAATGTGCTGGTTGTTAACAGCTCACTGGTGGATATGTGTTATAATCTGCATATTTTCTTCTGTAAATAACTCACATTATATTAACTTGGATGTCTAACATTGCTTTTCAGAGGTAGATTTCTTTTAGAGTTATGTACATTCTTAGTAACTGTCCTATATTTATTGTATTAGAAAATAGAATTATTTTCTCTAAATCATCTTAGACACTAAAATAATATCTTATTTCAAATCAAAGGGACCTACTTACTACCACAGAGTTCTTCAATAATTAAAGGATGCAAACAAGATTTGTGGACAATGCAATTTTTGTGATGCATTGAAAAATATGTTCTTACAGCAGCTTTTATTTTCTTAATATCTTAAATTGCTTGGTGAAACAAAAGAGAGAGGAGAGTGGTTAAGAACCTTCCCAACATTTTATTAGGATCATTTTTAAGCAGAAAATCTAAAGTAGTTATTAACCATACATTTTACAATTAATGTTTTGTTCTATTTTCTTTATCACTTTCTATGCATGTGTCTATCTCTTTCTCCATCTTATTTTTGACATTTTATTTTAAAATTTAATTTTAAATTAAATTGCCGAAATCAGTACACTGCACCACTGAAGGGTACAGCATGCATAAAATTAATTGGAATTTGATGTGTATTTTTGAGGTAAAATTTGCATATAGCAACATACACAAACTTGAAGTTTCTCATTCAGTGAGTTTTGACAAATGCACATATGTATGCATATGTGTTATGCCAATCCCTAACCAAGCTACAGATATTATTGTCACACAGCATGAAAATACGAATGCCTCTTCTCAGTAAATTCCCACCTTACCTGCCTACCAAGAGGGAATCAAGGTTCTGGTTTTTTCTCAGCTTGTTTCATATAACTTAATATAGTTCTAGAATCAGATAGTGTATGTACTGCTTTGGGTGCATACTATTTTGCATAAGTCTTCTTTTACTCAACATACTTTTGAAATTCTTTTTTTTTTCTCTCTTTTTTGCACGTCATTAATCTATACCCATCTTGGTGCTGAGTAATATTCCACTGTATGGTTATAACACAACTTTTTTATTACTTATCAGTGGTGCACAGGTAAGGCCTTTATGAATAAAGCATCTATGCAAGTCTTTGAAGGCATAATCTTCCTGCTTACTTTTGAAACCCCTGGTATCCTAGCATATAGTAAGTACTCAATGTTTATTGTCCTGACACAAAACTTACATGATATGTATGTAGGTTTTTTGGTATACCATGCTAGCTTTCTAGCTACCTGAGTCAAAGGCCATCTACAAAATGGAAGCTGAGAAGTTAAGGTCCTCACTAATTATTGAAGCTATGCTAGAACCTAGGTCTCCTGACTCCTGTCCCTGTGCTGTTTTGACAGACCAGGCTGAAGGTGTTTCTTCTTTACATCCTTCATCCCCATTGGCTCTGCACCATGGTTATGGCCTTTGGGAGTTTCTGATTTGCACTTTGGCCAACCAGAAAATGGCTATTATAGTTTAAGCTCCTGCTCACCTAAACTTATGATTTTTTTGCTTGTCTATGTCACCTTGTTTTCTCACTGCTAGATCATCACTGTGTGTGTGTATGTGTGTGTGTGTGTTGGGAAGGCAGTGGCCAGAGGGACTAGGGAGTTGGAGGTGAAGCCAATCTGATGTAGCAAAGCAAGTCTTTCTATACTGTGTCTCCACCAGCTGCTCTGGAATCGTGAAAACCAGCCTCAGACCTGATTCTGCAGAAACATTTATTCACACAGAAACATTTATTAACCAGGAGATTCATATACCACCTAAAATACTCATACCACCTATTCTGTGAATTCAAGGAGTCCCCCGTCCATGGTTTTAGGACTGTAGTGTCTAATAGCAAGATCAGATGGCTTCTTGTGCAAGGCAGAGTCCTTCAAGAAGTGACGAGTCAGAGGCCTGAGTGAAGTTCTGGGCCTTAGCTTTCCTCTAAAAGAGCTTGTTAGACAGCTAAGCCCAACACCCTTTCCATGCAAACATTGAGGTTTCTAGACACACCTCTCTCATATCCTTCATTTCATTGATTGCTAATATCATTTTCCACTAATTAATGAACCTTCCCATGCAGATTCAGATAGGGGAGTTAGAAGTTTCTGAAACCACCTCTAGGAATGTGAACTCTGAGTAGGATCTTTCCAGTGCTCAGTAACACCACTACCTATAGATTTCTGCTTAGGGTACTTAACATATTAACTAGTAACTATTGGGGGTGGCCTAACATGACTGTGCGTGCACACACACACACAGAGCTCACTATTGATGCCATAGTCTCAATGTAAAACACAAATTGTGTTGGGAAAGTAGAAGAGTCCATGCATCCTTCCCACCTAGTATCCCTGGGATACTGGCATTTACACTGGAACTCTGAGTTTTCAGTTTGAGGGAATCCTTGAGTAAATAATTTCCTGCCTCCACAATGAATGTGGTTAAAGCTGCAGTCCTGTTCCTAATCTCCTGCATCTCTTCTCACTCTCACATATAGCAAACCAGTGCACAGGCAACCCAACTGAGAGTTAACTAGTGGAAGGATTTACCTGGGGGGATTTTTAAATGCCAAGTCTAATGTTTAAATGCTGTTCTGATTCTGGTTCTTGGCTATATTATACGTGACTTTCATGTGGATAGAGAGCCACTTTACTCAGAGCCAGCTGCATAGAAATGAGCAGCTGCATAATGCTTTCAAGTGACTCTTCGGACTATTAAAATGCCACTCATTTAGTAACTGCTGCTGTTAATTAAGTTTATAGTCTCATCATTAGTTCCTGGCTCTGCTATTGTTATTAATTATGTTTATATAAATTTATAGTGGTAGCTGGTTCCTCAGGGAATTTTTTAAGTTGTATATTAAAATTATAAATAACAAGTACTTAAGCGTGATCTCTTATTCTAAGAATAAAAAAAAATGCCCATAATTCTTTAGGGGAGAAAGAGAAATTTAGGGGAGAATAGAGAAAACAACTATTGTCATTTTGATACATTATCTTCTAGATTCCTTTCCAAGGGCAAATCAAACATAATTTATATCATACAGTTTTGTGGCTTAATTTTACCCCTTAACATCTTATTTAATTATTCCCTCTTGTTGGACATTTATGTCATTTGTGATTTTTGTTCTTCTAAATAATAGATGCATGTTGGAAAGTTGTTGGAAAGTTCTTTAAATAAATATTTGAGAACATCTCTAATTATCTTCTTTGATGCCTAGAAATAAAATGTTTATGCTTAAAGGTATGAACAGTGTTGAAGTTCTTGATACATATTGAAAAATAGGTTTCCAGAAAATTGTGCCAATGTCCAGTCCACTGGAAGCATTTCACAGTGCCTGCCTTACTGCAGCCATATCATTTAACATATCTAATAAGATTAGAGTAATATTCACTTGCTAATTTTAAAGTTTTGAACTCAGAAGCTTGATGAATGAAGGAAAGATGCTGGATATCAATAATGGCCTATTATATTTCAAAGTTTCCTTTTGCTTTTGTTGGGAGAAAAAATTTTTTCCTCTTCCAACTTAAGTCCAATAGTTGAAGGCCAGAAAATTATAACTGACTATGGACAGATTAACAAGAAAAAAAGACAGCATTTATTTACACTTGCACAGGAGAGCTGTTAGTAATGAGTGACCCCGTGAATAACCAGAGATAAAGGTTTATATGCCAACTTAACAAAGGTGAAAAGGTTTACACACTAACTTAACAGAGATGGAGAGAGAACAATTAGGGCTGCAGTAGGAAAGTGTGAAGATTTGTTGGCACTTTCTGGTTCTTTGAAAACGGGCAGTATGTCTCCATGGCAGTTAAATTCCCCGGAAATTGCCTCAGAGGGTTATTAATGGGGCTTTATTGTTGAGAGGTTCCACTTTGGTCAGGCAAGAGGAGTTCAGATAAGATTCCTTTCTACATCTTCTGCAGCTCAAATATTTCACTTTAAAATAAACATTATATCAACTCTAGGGGTCCTAGTGGGTCATCTCACTTTTTGTTTATTTTTTTATATCACTACTTAGTAACCTCAATGATGAATATGTTTTTTATGCTGAAGATTAGTAATAATGATGTTTTATTTCATTTTTAACATGTAAATTATCAGTAAGAGATGATATAGGAGGAAAAAAGAAATGACACAGGATAATTTTTATCACAGATATGAATGTATTTGTTTGGAACTGACAGCTGTATTTGGAACACAAATTGTGTAGAAACGGACACTAGTGTATAGAGGGGACGAACAGCAGTTGTGGGTTTCAAGGAATTTTTAATGTGTTTTCATCACAGTATTATCCCAAGTTCATGTATTTCAGGTTGCAGTGTAAGATTTATTTAAAACTTCTGAGTTATAATATTTGGGATGAATAGTGATAAACATCAGGGTTGGAAATTTTAATTAATTCCTCCTTGGTTTGAAATTCACCTAGGGAATGGTTTGTTCTATAGATATTATTCAAGCAAATCTGAGTTCATTGAATCTTGACTTTTGTAGTCACCCTTGATTTGAACATCCCCTAGCAGCTTTGTGGATAATGCAGTGTGAAAGACATAATTAAAAGGCATGACAAGTGAGAAAATAGATTACATACCTCAAAAGGAAGGCTCATTATACGTAACAATGTGATTCATTTGGGGCTCTGCATTGCATCCTTGCCACACAAATTCCTTGTCTTCCAGTTCTTCCCAGAGCCATTTGCTGGTCTTAAAGGCATAGATCAGGCAGGGTACCACCTTGGCGCATTCCTGTAATCCTAGCACTTTGAGGTGGAGGTGGGTGGATTGCTTGAGCTTAGGCATTTTGAAACCAGCCAGAGCAGGAGTTAGACCCTGTCTCTACTAAAAATAGAAATACTGAAGCAAGGGGATCTCATAGCAAGAGGATCTCATAGCTCAGCTCAAAGTCTTGGCTTTGAAATTGCTATGAGCTATGACACCACAGCATTCTACCAAGGGCAACAAAGTAAGACTGTCTCAAAAAAAGAAAAAAAAGGCATAAATCACTTGAGTAGAAGGATATTTCCATATTAACCAGATAAACTCCCCTTCATTTAGATTTGATTTGAAGGCAAAATGCATTGCCATGAACCACCTTTGTTTCCTTTTATTTTATTTGGGGAGGGGGCATGTAAACGGTTCCTACATTCTCTAGGAAAAGTAGCTTTTCCCTCCACCTTCATAACCTTTCTGTCTGGTGTCACTGATTCAGCTATGTAGTCTAGGACAAAGCGACAAATTTTAAGTCCAAGCCCTATGAGAAAGCTATAAAGGGAATACTATTCACTCCATTAGAGAAATAGCAGCCTTGGAGCTCAGGGACCAGAATTGCTGCTCTCCAATGGTTTGCTAGAGCTTTACTTTGAATTTCATTCCTCAATATTTTTGTTGGCCTGAATCAGTGACTCTAATTATATATAGAAGATAGAAACAGCAGTTATATTTAGCAAGTTGGAAAAGTCCCCACAGTCTACCCTTGGAACAGCTAAACATATGGAGCCAACTCGAGACCCTGCAGGACCCATTTATTTATTCTCTGAGTGATAGCAGTGACTGAAGACTACAAGTGTGGGGAATGTAGCACAACTAGAATGCAAGGCCAGGAAGGGCAGCAGCAAGACCTCCAGGAGAAATTCCTAGCCCCTACCTGATACTTTCGGTTTTTATTTGCTTAACTTTTCTTTTTTTTTTTTTTTTTTTTTTGAGATTTTCTATTTCAGGCTTTTGTTACTTTGCTAAAATGTCAGCTCTACCTACCTCTCTCTGAGCAAACAACCCCCACGTTTTACTTCACTAAGAAAACTGCTACCACAGGACTGACATAAAACCTGCTGCTTTGTGGTGCTATTCCTGAGCCTGTGCACCCCATGTTTCCTCATCGTCCAAGGAAAAGGGGCCCAGCTGCTCCTGATGTCTTCATGTCATCCCTCTGCCTCCAGTGGAGACTGTGAAGTTGCTCCAAGGACAGTTACTTCCACTAACATGGCTGTGGGCTGCTTCCTGACACCAAAAGCCAATCAGTTACAAGGTAACTAAAAGAAAAAAATGTAGAGAGAGCTCTTCTACCTACTCCTGAACTCCATGTTCATACTCAAAGTGTGTTGTCCTCTCTCTCATCCCCAAATCTTTGGTGGTGAACCAAGGGGATGCTACACATCACAGTTGCCATTGGCCCCAGATGCAGGCCCTACTGGGTGTATCATCTATGGAAAGTCTTAGAAGAGTGTTCAGCCTTTTTTATTATGCTACACATTGGAAGAAGAGTTGTTTGGGGCCATGCATTAAAAACACAAACACTAATAAAAGCTAGGAGAAAAAAAAGCCCATGCATAATTTTTATGATATCCAACAGATAGGCTAAACAAGCCTCAGACAGGCTAAACAAGCCTCAAATAATCTCCATGTGACCCATGGGCTGCAGGGTGGACACTCAAAAATCAACTATAAGTTGGTGTCTTTACAATGATCACCATGTTCCAACAATTCTAAATGATGTCAGTGTAGGAAAAGAAATGTTTGTGTGTCTTTTCCTTTTATCCATCTTAGGGTCATTGGCTGGGGCCCCTGTAACAAAAGACAAAGAAGAAAAAAAAGCTTATTTTACTGAATGTGAGTTTTACGGGACACAGGAAACTTGATAAGAAGCAGTAAAACGAGTGTTTTTATGGTAGGTTTGATGAAGAGGTGAGAGTTGTGGAGACATGTGATAGGACAAAGAAAAGGCATGCGTCCAGGGTAGTTTATCGGGGGTGGAATGGGAGAAACAGCAATGGCTGTGTGCTTCAATTCTCTTGTGATCTCCGTCTTCATACATAATGGTGCTCCTTTCCTCTGGGCAGAGGGAGGGCATCTCTCATACGAAGGTCTTAGGACCTGTTTTAGGGGAAGGCCAGAAAATCCTTCTACACATGCTATTTTTCAAACTCCTTCAGCTAAAAATATTCAGTATGCTAACGTGCCACATTGGGGTGATAAGGTTCAATACTTAGGAACCTTGTCATCAGTGATGCACCATTCCTCCCCAGAATATTCTTTTGTTGATGAGTTCTAAACAATGACCCTAATGATTGTTGAATCTTAATAATAATAATAATCAAAATAGCATATTTCTGATTGATCTTTCAATAGACATTATATTCCTCTTGGAATCAGTCACATTCATTGGCTCTCTGCAGATGACTTGGCTATACACAATCCAGTGTTAAGTACAGAAGAGTCATTTGAATTTGCTGCCAGTACAGTCTGTGTCTCTAAGGACTGGAACACTATCTAGTATTATATTTAAAGAGTAGATTCAAAATAAACAATCAGAACACAAGAGTAGTAAGGATAAAATAGCAGGGCTTGCCTTATTATATTTCTGTGCACAAACCTTTCTCTGAGGTGTTCACTCCATTAAAGTGTTTGTTTTATGTGCCCCTTCTCCCTTAAAGGAACTACTTCAATGTAATTAAAAATTATTAATCCAGTACTTCGTTTTCTTTTTTGTGCTGTAATAATTAATTGATTTTTTTAACTGGTTTGGATATATACACATATACAGACCATTATTTTTTTTTTGTCTGCCATCTTTTTTAGGTTTTATTATTTGCTTTATTTTAAGAACATTACTGATGATAATTTTGGTGTCTGGAGGAGGGGTCTGCATGATCCTCTTTGGGTGTCAAATATGCTGGCTACTCCCTTTGCCTTGCCTCTCTCCCTCTTTCCCCCCCATTTCTGTACCTAAAATGTTTCAGAAGGTTATTAGAAAAGCATGGAAGAATTGGACTTCTTCCTTGAAGAATTGCCCTGACATCCTGCAATCGCCTTTTACCAAACACATGACAAACCTTAGCAACCTAGGCAGTTCACACAAGGCAAAAATATTAGACAGTTGGTTTTAGTGTATTGTATAACTTTGCTGTATATCAAACTAATTCTTACAAGTTTTCATCCTAAACCTCAAATCATGTAATTAATAATTTGCCTGTTTATTTATGACC
>CAUYPK010063399.1:0-23968 GCA_963574355.1 Loris lydekkerianus
CCAAATGCCTGGTTAATTTTTCGGGCTGTTTCGGCAGCACTTTGGTTCAATTTGAATTTGTAGAGAAAAATTGGCCGAAAATCGCTTAATGACATCATATAGTAATAGGCTGAAAAGAATAAAAAAAATTAAAAGTAGAAAAAAATGAACACCATCAATGTATAGAGTACAAAATTCTCCATCGATCAGTATATATCACGACACAGTAGAATAAATATTTATTGAAATACGGAGCTACAAAAACACATGACATTAAAACGGACAAAACTTTTGAAACAATCTATAATTAGGCATTTCAAGACAGTAAGAGCAGAGTACAAAGTCAAGGGTAAAGGTCCCATTTGGAAAGGACCCAGGGGACTGACAAGATTGCAGGCCTCTGAGGCTGCCCTGATTACACAGGTGGTTCAGACTTAAGAGTTCTTATGTCAAGCTGTCGTTTATTTATCTCAAATATGTCTGTCTTTTCAATCTGACTTCCTCCCTGTGTTTTCATCTGTTGAGTGGACTCTGCTTGATTGCAGAATGGCGATAGGAATTCTAGGACTCTGATCTGCATACGTGTCTCAAGGCAAAAGAGTGACTGTTCCAAACTTCTCTTTATGTAGTCAGAGCTTCTCACCAGGCGGTCAGGTTATGGTTTCATGATAATACGTCGAAGGGAAGCTTCTCTGGCTTCCAACGTGGAAACCGAGGAATTGATACTGTGGAGGACATACAGATGTCAACTACAAAATGCTTCCTGAATTATTGACGGACCCATTAGGGGGAATACTTTACTCTAGGACAGGGTTTGTAAGTGGACCTTCTGTTTCCAAAATATTAACTAACATTGTAACTAATACATGAACTGCTGTCTGGATAATTACAATATGCAAGTGTTAAAAAAGTGCTGTGATGAGAAAAATCCTGTTGTGTTCTTAAGGAAAGTGAAGAAGAAGCACTTGGGACCACGTATGTTGTCAACACGTATGTTGTCCAGCGCTGCTGGACAAAGAGGTCTCAAGGCTTTGAATGACTAGTACTGAACATTTTCTAGACGTTTGCTCTGTGAGCACATATATAAGCATGAAATACTAGCCTGTGTAAATACTCTTCAAGCAAAAGCAAAAATCCCTATTACTATTCTGTGATTATTGGGCAACGTCTCTTTTATAATTTGGTTTTCATAATGAATCTATGCTTTAGGAGAAAGTCTTCTATGCAAACAATAGTAGCTACTGAAAAATATCAATATGGGTTAAAATTAGTCTTTTTGAAGATTTCTTATGTGTTCCATTTTCTCACAAATTTAAGAGGATTCAAAAATTGAAAAACTAGAAACAAAGAGAATAGACTAAAACAAAGAAATAAGTAAACACAAAATATTACTGGTAAAATTCTGAACTTGTGAAGAACTCCTGGTAACTCTGTACATCTGTTCATTAGTTCGTTCATTTATTAATATCTCCCATCTCCCAGGCCCTGCGGTGTGCTGTGCGTGATGCTTTATGCTGAGATGCAAAGATAAACCCAACTTAGAGGAGTGGCCCTTCACTCACCCTCCAATATCTATCGTTTCCCAACGATCACAAAATGAAAACTAGGATTCTTGGGCTTCACCACCAAATTGGAAATATTCCATTGTATTATCATTTATATGCTGCCTGGTTTCTTATGAGGAATAGTGATGAGACAATATAATTCAGAAATCATGCAAAATGTTAAAAGAATATTTATCTCTATTTTAACCTAGAAAAATTATGTTGAATTGTAAAAGCAGACATGGAATAAAGAAAAAAAATATTTATTATTAAAATAATACAACTTGTAATTGTATTCATCCCCACGGAATGTATTTTTACTATGAAAGCCATCGAATTAGCTTTGAAAGCTACTTTTATTCTATTTTATTTTATTTTTAAATGATGTTTATTTTTCATCAACCTATTTCCATCTTGCGTACAAGGTTGTAGAGAAAAGCTTGAGACCAGTCTGTGGCTTTTCTTAACATTCAGGGGCCTGAGTGGTGAGGGGCTGAGCTCCCCAGTCTTCAATAGGACCCCTCAAAGAGGCACAGAGGGCACCTGCAGCCTGCAGAGCCATCTGCCACCTCCGCCGAGAGGCAGTGAACTCAGGAGCTGGAGCAGTCCATTCACTCTGAAATCACTCCTTGGTCACAGCTTCAGTAGCATAATACAGGTAGTGCACTTCATGTGTGAGAGGAATAAATGGAACATACAAGAAGGGGAGTAAGGACACATTTTAAGTGAATAAAATAGTGGAAAACCCACAATTCCCTAATTCAGCTATTTTAAAGTTTTAAGCTTTTATTATACAGAGTTTACTCAAATTTTATTTCAAAACACACTAACTCCTCTTCTACAGTCCAGATACTTCTCAATAATTAGAGCCTTCAAGACTATTGACTAGATGGGGTGAGAAATACTGGATATAGCCTCTTCATATATTAATAATGATTATTAAAAACATTATATTTTAAACACTAGTGACTACTAGTGATAAAGTAAATGCATTCACTTGCTGAAGTGAATTGAAGAATCTCTCAATCTAGTGGGAGAGATTAATCTATAAACACTTAATCAGAGTGCAGTGAGGTATGTGCCCTTGAAGGACAAGGCAGCGAGGCTGTTACAGATCCTGGTCTACAACACAGGAGTTTCCACATCAGATAAAGCCCCTGGCGACCCTCTTTCTTGCTTGGTTTCAGCACGAAGTAGCTGTGACTCAAACCTGCTCCCTCCCCGTGTCCCTGGTGTCTCAGCATTCTTCCTAGTTCAGGCCATAATCTTTCTTTTTGCTTCAGAAAGACACAGAATGTTAATTTTGGGATAATAAAGGAGAAATTCAAGATTACACATTATTACCTTTTCCGAATACATTTGTAAGTCTCGTGTGAAGTAACCTGAGACAAAGGTCATCCTATTTTTAAGCACTATAAGAGTAGAAAGCTCAATATATTTTAGTATAGCCTATTCTATTGTTGTAGCAACCAATTATTCAAAATTGTCTTTAGCATTAGCTCTTAATTTTGCTTTTAGTCATTTTTCATTTATTATAGGCCTGCCTTTGTTTCTTTCAACCTTCAAATAGAGGGCATTAATAAAAGCATGAATGCAATTTCAAATTTTAATTACTTTGCAGGTACACATGGCAGAATCAATTTATAAACATCAATGAAAACATATTTTATACAGTTTTTAATGTATCACAAACTTAACAGCTATCATTTTAGTGGCATATCATTAAATATTATTCCCCAACTTTGGAAAAGCATGGTTTAGTTGATATTACTAGTTCATAAAAACATTTAAGACCCTCTTCAATTCATTTTAAAAATTAATTTTAATCAGTAAAAAATGATTTAAATGACACTATAAAGGCTAATCTAATAGAACCACTTATAAGCAAGAGAAGTAGTTAAAAATTGTATCTTATTTAGAAGCTTCATCAGATAACATTGATAAGTTTTAAGTACATTATCGGAAAGCGTTATCATTAGGGATGTGGTATGAGGAGGTACTCTTGTGTATATATTTATCTAGCTGTCCAAAAAAAAGAATGAAAATATATTTAAGCACTTTTCCAGAATAATATATTCCTTTTGACTGTTAAAATTATTGCAAAAAGAGAAGAAAAAGACTGATACTGTGTGACATTGAGATTTTATGAGTGTTAAACAGAATACTAATGAAAATATTAACAAAAAGAAAAGTGTGAACGTTTTATATTTGCTTTCACATCATGTTTGCAGTCAGTTTTCATAACACGTTGGGTGTTAAATTCTCTGTATTTAAAAGGCAATTGCATACACTTTCTGCAAGATCTAACATTATTTTGTTATTAATTTGACACAATGCTGGTTCCCAATTTTGTCTGTGCAGTCTCCTCCGTGTTCCCTCAAGTTTACTACTCCCTTGTTATACACAGAATAGAAGAATGTTCGATGTGAAAAACAAAATACCACATTTCTACTCATGTATTTCTCTTAATACATGCTAAAATTATAAAATATCCCTTTATTTCCATTGCTGTCTTGTCAGACTCCTGTATGTTTTAAAATACAGTCTTTTTCACATAAAAAATTACTGTGTCTGCTATATCAAAAACTTGCTTAATTTAGTTACAATTATCTTTAACATGAACATAGCCCTTTATACTCATCCAAATGTATCCTTGTTGATCTTACGTTATTCACTGTAGGAAACGCGGTACGTACCTTACAGAATATCTCATAGCGAATCTTTGAAACTGCTACGTTTGGTACAGAGAAGAGCAAATAAAATGGAAGAAGGTAAAACGTACAGCCTAAACCATTTTATCTATCAATCAACCTACCTATCTAATAATGGTGAATATTATAGCATTTAAATGGTTGATTTTGGATATCTAATTTGTGGAGCTTGAAGTTGCCACTTCATTCTAAAAGCAAGTGAAAAGCTGGAAAACAGCATTTCTGCACAATTGAGAATTGTGTAGGCTCAATGAAGACAAATCTGGAAGATAAAAACTCCCGGGTAACACAGTTATCAGGGCACCCCCTCCCCAACTTTGTGCGTTTTAACTCCTATAATTCTACTAGGCTCTCACAGACAACAGCAGAGAAAAATCCATCATATTTCTGGCAGGGGGAATGTAAGAGGAATCACTGTGGGACACACCCAACCATTCTGCTCTTCTCAACAAAATCAACCTTTGACCCTTGGGAGACACTATATAACCTGCGTCTGACCTACAGGGTTTTATCAGAGTCCTTTTGACCTGTGTGCAGGTAAATACCCGAGTCTAGCCAGCTTTGCCTTTCATGTGGAGGAAGAGAAATAGTAAATTCCAGGTCCCTGTCTTTCTTCATGGGAGAAGAGAAATATACGAACCTATCCCAAGCTTCCCATCCTTTTTTGCCTAAGAGAGGAGGGGACTGAGTATCACATAGGACAGTCACAGTCCAGAGGAAGAGGCTTAATAAAAAACTGAGACCTAATTATGAGGATGCTTCACTGTCTCCCACACCTTACCACCACATTTCTAATGTCCTATTTATAGCTGTTCCTTTATCTAGTACACTGTGTGTGGCTATCAAAGTAAAATTAAGAGGGATAGTAATAGGCAAATAACAAAAAAGGCAAATAACAAACTAAAAAAAAAGCAATTTTAAGAGACACAGCAAGCATCAGAACCAGACTGCCAGACCTTGCAGAGATGTTGCAATCAATAGATAGGCAATTTAAATGACCATGATTAAAATGTTAAGGGTTCTAATGAATAAAGTAGATGGTATGTGAAAACAGGTGGGCAATGGAAGCAGAGAGGTAGAAATTATATGGGGGAACCGAAAAAATAAAAAAAAAGAGATGTCAACAACAATGTGATGGAAATGAAGAATCCTTTTAGTGGAATTACAAATAGATGGGATATAGCTAAGGAAAGAATATCTTAGCTTGAGAAAAGATTTTTAAAAAGATGGAAAACAAACAAAAATTTAGCACAGAATATCCAAGACCTGTGATGCAATTGTAAAAGATACAATGGTGTGTAATAAGAAATTGAAATGGAGACTAAGACAGAAGAAATACATGAAACAATAATGGTTGAGAATTTACACGAATTAATATCAGACACCAACCCAATCTGAGCAAACACCAGTTAGGACAATGCCCTTCAAACTATACCTAGACGTATTGTAATCAAATGATAGAATTTGAGTTCTTTGCATAATTTGGATCTTTACCTCTTATTGTGTATACAGTTTGAAAATATTTTCTTCTCTTTTGTAGGTTGCCTATACTCTCTGTTCATTTTTTATTTTGTGTTTCAGAGGCTTTTTAGACAGATATCATGAACAATCTCATTTATTTGTTTTTGCTTTTGTTGTCTGCATTTTCTGGAGTCTTATCCAAAAGAATCATTTTCGAGGCCAATATTAAAATATTTTTCCCAATGTTATCTTATAGTAGTTTCACACTTTCAAGTCTTACCTTAAAGTCTTCAATTCATTTTGAGTTGATTCATGTGTATTATGTGTAATAAGGGTCACATTTTCCTTTCCTGTGTGTGAACATACAGTTTTTCCAACTTCATTTATTGAGATTATTCTTTCTTCAGGGTTTATTATTGGCAACTCATAGACTGTCAATTGATCCGTATTAGTATATCAGTTTTTGGAGTCTCCATTCTGTTCCCTTGGCCCCTATACCTACCTTTTATTCTCTTACTATAGCTTTATAGTGTATTTTGAAATCAGATAGTATGATGCCTCTGGATTTGTTCCTCTTGCTCAAAATTGGTTTTGCTATTTGAATTCTTTGTGTTTCCACATGAACTTCAGAACTGTTTTTCTTATTTCTGTGAGAAATGTCATTGGAGTTCACCAGGATTGCATCGTATCTGTAGATATCTTGGATCTTAGAGGTTATGGATATTCTCACTATATCAGTTCTTCTGATCGATGAACACAGGGTATCTTCCCATTTGCGTTCCTTGACTTTTTTAAAATCAATGTTTCCCAGTTCTCAGTGCACATATCTTTCATCTCTGGTTAAACATTCTGAAGCACTTTATAATTTTTGATAGTATTGTAAATGGAATTTTTTTGGATAGTTTGTCATTAGTGTATAGAAAAATAACTGATTTCATAATGTTGATTCAGAAATTTACTGAATTGACTTCTTAATTCTAACAATTGTTTTTCTCTTTAGAAATTCCTGTATATAGGATATGTCATTTTCAAATAGAAATAGTTTTATTATATTTTCCATTTGAATTCCTTTTATTTCTTCTTATCTAATAGCTTTGGCTAGGACCTCTAGGTCTGTATTGAGCAGAAGTGGTGAGAACGGGCACCTTCATCCTATTCTTAATCTTATAGGAAAAGTTCTTAGTTGCTACTGAGTAACATTGTTTTGTACACAAATGATCCTGAATAAACTATATATCCACATGAAAAAATATGAGTTGAGACACAGACCTTATTCCATCCCTAAAAATTAACTCATGAATTACAAACCTAAATGTAGATTGCAGAACTCTAAAACTGATAGAAGATAATGTGGGAGAAGATCTGGATGACTTTGGGTTTCCAGACAGCCTATATTTAGTAGATGGCTTTTAGACTTTTAGATGCCAGTCTAAATAAAGCTATATAATGTATGATACCAACTAAATTATGGAGACAGTAAAAGATCAGGGACTAGAAGGAGCTAGAAATTAATAGTTGGAGCACAGAGTATTTTTAGAGCAACAGAATTGTGCTTTGTGATACTGTGAGGGTAGATGCATGTCATTGTAGATTTGTCCAAATCCAGAGAATGTGAACACCAGGCATGAACTCTAATGGAAACTATGGACGTAAGGGGATGGTGATGTACATGATGCTTTGTTTCCCACCCCCACAAACCAAAAATATATGTTGAAATCCTACGTCCCAAGAGGACGTTGTTAAGAGATGGACCCTTTTCAGAGTTATATTAGGTGGTGAGGTGGAGTCCTCATGCTTGGGATTAGTGCCGGTGGAGAAGACATTCTGGAGAGCTACTAGTCCCTCCCTCCTGCCATGTGAGTTTGCAGTGACAGGAGGGTCGTCTAGAGCAGGCAGGGGGCTCTCACCAGACTCTGAACCTGCTGACTCTTTAAACTTGGACTTAGTCTCCAGGACTAAGCTTTTTTCAAAAGCTGACCAGGTCATGGTATTGTTTTCATAGATTCCTGAAGGGACCAATACAATATAGAAATGTCAGTTTATCAGCTTTGACAAAAGTATCACTCCTTTTGGGTGTACTGGTGATGTGGGAGTCCACATTAATAATCAATAAATAATTTTACTTCTTGCCTTGACTATTATTTAAAATTTAATCTTACTTCTTGCCTTGAAATTTAAACTGAAGGTGCATATTTTTACTATGCTAACTTTTAAATTGTGCTACTGTGTACAGTTCTCAGACTTTTTCCTAAATTACTCAGAACTGTACAAATTACCACTGATCAATACAGTAACAGTAACCCAACTTGCTTTGTGACATGGAACCTTCTACTTATGAATCCGGTAAGTGAACAGAAGCCGTCCCTGCCAGGAAGTTTGAGCGGCTTTCACGCCGTTTTTAACCCTGTTATATACATGACCGGAAGAGGCAAAAGAGGTGTTTGGTATGCCCCACACTTCCTGATCTTAATATTTTATCTTAACAAACACTCAAATGCCAATCCTTCCTTTATGACTTAATAACAGACATGACTCTGACAATTTCCTGGGATGATAACAGCTTATATAGAGATCTTGCAATGCAGATCTAGAAATAAAATAAGGATTAAAATCATAATGATATGAGGTATGATGAAGAAAGTCCTCCAAATAGCCAGGTGTGCTTGGAATATCCGATAATGAGGAGATTTGGACAGCGGGGAGAGGCTTGTTGGGAGACGATACGAAGTGACTCCCTTCTTTGTTTGTAAAACAACCAAAAGGACAATCCTAGGAGTGTCATTTGTTACATTTTCAAATGATGAGTTAGGACCATTTTCTCCTTCTTTTATACTGTGAGACAATACAGTAAATTTGTCTTCAAAGAAAAATCTCTAAAGCTAGCTTTCCCTGCACTGAGATGAGGATGTGCTGGCTAACATGACTCCTCAATTTACTATTTACTCCCTACCTGCAATTAATTTAATGACTTAAAAAAGGATACTATTAATTATTTACTAATTAGATATATTTTCAGAAAATATGTCATTATAGTCTCTCTCATTTTCCCAGAAACAGTTAGTATAATGAAGAAAACACAACAAAAGAAATTCAGCCATTAAAGTCATAGGAACCTGATTTTGAATCATGGATCTATCACTTCTCCGTCTTTTAACATATGAAAATTTACCGACCCTTATGAATATACATTTTTAAAATCTGTATAATAAAGGTAACGTAACGATATCACAATGTTGTGTTAAAAATTCAGTATTCTGTCTAGAATGTTAACTTTCTTTTCCCCCATTCTTACCTTCTCATAGTGGGCTTGACAATCTTTCACTGATTTTTTTTTACACAAATAATTTAATAGTATTTTACATTTAAAGAAGAATGTCTCTTTTAATGGTTTATATGTAGGCTTTATATTAAACAGTAGCATTTTGTTATGTATCACATATCAATAAATGTGTTGCCTTACAAGGGTGGAGTAAATTCTGACAAACTTAAGCACATTTTCTTATAATTGAGAATTGATGTGGTGGGTTATTGTCCCTAAGAAATTGTCTAAGACGGCACATCTGAAACCATGATTCTCAAAGGAACTATATGTCTAACTGTGAATAAATGGGGATTGGTGTTGGGATTTAATGTCTTTTCTGTATCTTAATATAACGAACATTTCATAGATTCTTACACTTCATTTTGGCTAAAATTAGCATGTTCACACATGTTTCAGAAATTCCCTGTTTTTCCTTGTGGTGAAAGAGATAGAATTATGGGATATGTATAAACCAGGATTAATTTGATCTTAGGTAAATCTGTACTTTGCAGTGTGAGAGAGGTCTGCAGAGGATTATAAATAAAGTGAAGTTAGCTACAGTTTGACATCTTGTTTTTTCAACCACAATTTTTAAAAAAGGTTCTTCAAATGATTGACTAAATTTTGGAATGCAATATCAAACAAGAAAAAAAAAAACCTCAAATGAACAAGTCAAGTTTACTTTGGATAGAATGTTAAAAATTTGTCACTTACCTATGGAATGGGAATTAGATTTGATGTGATTCTAAAAGGCATCGCTATCTTTACAAAATGGTAGTTGTCTTGCCCTGAGACATCTGTTGAAACAATCCACATAACTTGGGACATCTTGTTCACTCTGATTCTCAGTATTGTTCATCACTCTACTGCCCAGCATTTATTTGGTAGCAGCCTATGACCTCGTAAGTAGGTAGGTCTGGTTGCAGGTGAGGGGAGTCTGAGGAGAGCAGCCTAACATACATCATGAGTCTGGAGATTATATAGGAGGAAATCACAAGCCATCGTATTCATCCTAGCTGTAAGCTTTAGCTGGTTTCCCTGTTAAAAAATAAATACCCTGGGGAGACTGGACTTTATCCAAAATCAATTTACAGCTATCATTTTTTTTTTAAGACTTCACAGAGGGAGACATAGATTTGACACCTCTATTAGAGCTAAACTTCCGAGAATATCAGGGATTGACACATCAGTTAATAAAGAGTGAAAAAACAAACCCAATCAATAAAACATCAAGGTCAAAGTTTGGCTTGGAATAGAGTAAGGTGGTGTTTTCTTTCAAGAGACTAATAGCAAGGTGGTGTTAGCTCATGGGCTGTTGACAGCTATTAGAAATTGGATCATACACACATGGAAAGGAAGAGATGATGTAATTAATACAATAGAGCGCATATCAGTTTTCATACGTCTGGAGTAAAAGAGTAGAGACATTTGAAGTCCTTAGAGGTCTTGACGAGTCAAGGAATCGAGGGAAGGCCTGTGGGCCATAAAGGGTTATAGTTTCCATGGAGGCAGAGTTAGGGCGGAGGAGCAAAACCACACAAGGCGTAATGGGTCCAGCTGCCAGTGACTGTGACCATGAAGCGTCTGTGATTAGAATCAAAACGGTGCTGTCACAGCTGGAGTCATTAGAATGGTCTTGGGTGGGCTATGGAATGAGGGGAAATCTACATTTGAATCTCAAGGCTGTCTTTCAAATGAGATAAAGTCCTTGGAGGCTTGCTTCCAAAAGAAAATTGTGTGAACCAGAAAAGAAAACACCAGTGTAACTACAGGTGTCCGAAAAAGATAACGCTGCTAAATCAGTTTTTAGGTTCATTCTTAAATAAACAAATTGAATAGTTCTTGACTGGTGTTATCAGAGGCTAAAGCTCTAACTTGAAGAATGTCGTTTTCGAAAATAATTTCAGAAAAGAACATTTTTGTGCATTTGCATTTTTACAACACACGCAAATATTTAGAGTATGGACTTAAAAACTTTATGATGTACCTTAAAAATTATTCTTATTTCAGTAACTAAAAGAGATTCTCTATGTAATTAATTAAAACGCTTTTCTTAATTAATCATTACTTAACCTTCACTATATCTTAAGTATCTCCCGTTCTCTAGAGGTATAAAAACTGACATCACACCTGTCTGACTAGTTGGGCTGTGTTCTAAGTGGGTCTTTTCTCTTATTTTACAACTGTCCTAAGTTTGGGAATATTATTCTATTGATTTCATTGCTTTAGCAGATACCACGCCCAAGTTTTGGCTACTCAGCTTTGTTCAGGGCAGATTTTCAGAAACAGGAGGAAAGAAATAGTGTAATATAGACCAGGAGCCTGCTGTCAAATAAAATCAACATGGAATAAATCATCCCTGCCCGGGAGTAGAAATTTTAACTTTCCCCTGGCAGTATGCAGAGTATAACACAGCACCTGAGGCATCATTACGGGAACACTTTTGTCAAGGGGCACTATTGCCCTTTGATAACTAACGCCAAGTTGTTTATGCCATTTCTGGGATTTCTAAGACTTATTCAGGTTCTGGTTGGTAGAACCATGTTAGGCTATATTTTATTATTATTTACTTCTTACCCATTATTTCACATTTTCTGCTAAGTTTAATGAGAGACCCTGGCTATATAAATTATACTTAAAATAGAGATTTTAAAAATAAGTAATATGTTTTGTTAAGTAGATTTTATGAAAGTCATGCAGCTCATAAAATAAGAAAAAATTACGAGTCAATTGGAAAAAAGCATACTCATTTCAAATGTATAGAAAATAACTCTTGTTAGCTAGAACAGAATTGCATCCATTTTAGTGAACCACTTAAAATGTAGTGATAATCATTCAATTTTAGTTAGCACTAATTGGGCACATATTATATGTAAAACTCTTTCACAGGCACACTGATATTTAAGAGGGTGGATAACAGTCACCTCTATCCTGTAAAATGTTTATGATCTATGTGATCAGGAGAAAGAATATTTGCATCCCCACATGCATATTTAAAGGAAATGATTTAAGTGCTACGATACAGAGGTCCTCAAAGTTTATTCCTATAACCAGCAGCATGAACATCACTTAGGAGTTTATTATAAATGTGTATTCTCAGAGTGCATCTCAGAGCTACTGATTCAAAAAAGTAAAGCATGGGTCCCAGAAACCTATTGCAAAAGGCCTTTAAGATGACTGTGGGTGCAGAATCCAGCTTGAGAATCATTGTGTAATGTATTTTCAACAAGGTACTCAGGGAGTAAGAGAAAGGTGTTCTTTTTTATTAAAGGGAAGCCATTTTGAGAGAGGTAATCTTTATCTATATTTTCAAGAGAAGGTAAGAAAGGAATGAAGATTTGTTGAATGGTTCCTATGTGCTGGAACATTTATTTAAATATTACAACCATCTATGAAATTGCTTTCACGTTAAAAGAATAGGAAATTATCACACATGTTAATCAAATTTCTCTGGTCTTAACCCCAAGTCTTGATCAGGAAAGGAGCTGAACTGATATCTATTCAGAATACAAGGAGGATATATAAGAAGACAATTTTACTCAAATATTGTTTCCTCAGCTTCATAGAGACTGAATATTCAGATTCTTAGATAACCCCCAAGATTCCCAGCCTACGCCAACGTACACACCTTCTCCCCATCATTCAAACAATATCTAGGCACTGCTATAAAGACATTTCAGACATGTACCTAAGGCCCAAATAAGTTGAACTTAACATCAGAATATTATCTGGCTGAGCCTGGTCTAGTTTCACCAGATCTTAAAATCTGGGTCAAGAGGTCAGGGAAGATGAAATCAGAGATTTGACACATGAAGATTCAATGCAGTGTTGCTATTTTGAAGATAATGAAGGCCATGTGGCAAGGGATATTGGTGATCTCTAGTAGTTGGAAGTAACCTCTGGATGAAATCCAACAAGAAAAGAAAAATATTCATACAATCACAAAGAAGTGAATTCTGCCAACTGGTTAACTTGGAAGAGTACCCTGAGCCCCAGGTGGGAATCAGAGCTCCAGCTGACACTGTGACATTAGCCCAACAAGACCCTGAGCAAAGGACCCAATAAAACTGTACTTGGACTCCTGACCTCCAGAAAGTGTGAGGTAGTAAGATTTTGTTGTTTTAGGTCCTAGAGATTGTAGTAATTTGTTATGAGGTAATAGGGGATGAACACAAGATGAACAGAAGATGATTTTGGTATCAGAAGTGGTGTGTTCGGAACAAGTGTCTAGAATGATTCAACATGAGGAATGAAAATATGTATCAAAAACATTTGCAACATTAGAAACAAAGATAATGGTGCTCCGAGGGTTAGTCATCTGCCCCTTACTAGTATTTCCCTAACTAGGAATGTTCTTGTTCTTCCTTCTGACCCCGTGACTAGGGAGAGTCCTTTCATCTTTCCCTTTTAAACATACTTCTGTTTCTGGTTCTATTTCTTTTGCCTGAATTTTTTATTTTCATTTTTATTTATTTATTTTTACTTTAAGCTGTATTTTTACATCCAAGAGAGAAATAGAAACTCTGTGTTCTTGCACAGTGTGGTGGGCAGAATCCTTAATTCCCTGTCGCTTCCCCGTCCACCGCCACCCCTGTTCCTGGCCCATGGTGTCACATACTTTCTCCCAGTCATTCAAACACAAATCCAGGTGCTGCTGTGAAGGGATTCTGCACAAGAAATTACGACCTCCAATTAGTAGACCTTAAAATATGGAGATCATTTGAATGGGCCTGATAACAATACATGAGTCCGTTCAGAGCAAAGAGATTCCTCCAGCTGGTCACAGAGGGGAAAATCCGGGAGACACACGCGAGCTGGGCTGGAAGAGGATGCAAACGCCCTTGCTCTAAGCAGCCTACAGAGGCCACGTGGCAAGGAAGGAATAAAGATGGCTCTAGGAACTGAGAGTAGTCTCCAGCTGATGGCCCAAAAGAAAACAACCTCAACAAAACAAAACAAGAACAGAACCTCAGCTCGGAACCTGTAGCTCAGCAGCTAGGGCACCAGCCACATACAATGGGGCTGGCAGGTTCGAACCCTGCCTGGGCCAGCCAAACAACAATGACAACTACAACAAAAAAACAGCCAGGCGTAGTGGCAGGTGCTTGTAATCCCAGCTACTCTGGAGGCTGAGGCAAGAGAATCACTTAAGCTCAAGAGTTTGAGGTTGCTGTGAGCTGTGATGGCACAGCACTCTACTGAAGGCGACATAGTGAGCCTCTGTCTCAAAAAACAAACAAACCAAAAAAAAAAAAAAAAAAAAAATGGAGCCTCAATCCTACAACCACAAGAAGACGAATTTGTCTAACAACTGGCCCCAGATGATGACCATGGACCCGCCCAGCACTTTGGTTTCAACCCATCGTAAGTCTGAGCTGAGAATCTAGCCACGCATCTGTTGGATTCCTGAACCACAAAGACCCCACCCCCCCAAACAAAAAACCAACAAAACCCGTGAGATAGTAAGTTTGTGGTGTTTGAAGCTGCTAACTTGCTGGTAATTTTTTTTTATTATTATTATTAAATCATAGCTGTGTACATTAACGTGATCATGGGGCACCGGTTTCATAGACTGTTTGACACATTTTCATCACACTGGTTAACATAGCCTTCCTGGCATTTTCTTAGTTATTGTGTTAAGACATTTACACTCCACATTTACTAAGTTTCACATATACCCTTGTAAGATGCACCGAAGAACGTGTGTTGTGCTAGAAGCAATGTTCCTAAAAATCCTCTGTGGCAATAGAACATAAACAAGCCCATTAAAGATGCCTGCGTAATATGACAGCAGAAGAGCTGTTCCTCTCGGGGCACCCCAGACTGATAACAAAATTGTTTCCCCTTAATCAGAGCTAACTTCTGATAAAGAAAAGTTGTGATTTGAAAATGCTGATGATTCTGATACGAATTTAAAGAAAGCTATTGCTTCCCTTTAACCGTTTTCTTATTTGAGATCTTGGGAGCCATTTTTGACTGTAATCCGGTAAAGGTGTTTTGGACCAGGTATTTCTAACCAGCACAGAATGATGGGGATGGATCTGAGAGATATGTAGAAAGTATAACTGGTGATCCTTCACAACTGATTCCGTTTGGGTTGTTGGATAAGAGGTCAAAAACGACCCCCCGGTTCATGACTTGGGTAACCTGATGGGTGTTGGCACCACTCACTGAAGGAGCAATCCCACTTTTAAAAGGATTCCTTGAATAAATCTTCCACTTTTGTATGACCAACTTCTAGCTCTCCTTATCTCTAATCTCCAATAAGTGAGTATAATATATTAAAAGTAAAATTTCAATGTTGCCTAAGGAAAAAAAAAAAAAAAAAGAAGAAGTGGTGTGTTGCTATAACTTACTCTTAAAACATGTGAGTAGTACATAGTTAGAACTGGGCCATAGGTAGAAAACAGAGGAATTTTAGGGCATACAGTAGATAATGCCTATATATCCCTGAAAAAATAACTGTGAGACAAAAAGGTGGGCATGAGGCAGATTGATGGGGAAAGCTTAGAAGGACATGGAGAGCGTGGTAGAGAAAGCTCAACTAGCTGGAAGGAGATTGCTGGTAGAAACCTTGGCTTGAATAAGAATTCTGACAGTAAAATCTCAAAAGGGAGTGATGGATATGTTATTGAAAGCTGCAGAAAAGGAAGAGGAATCCTTGTGTGGTGGCACAATGCTTAGCAAAATTGTATTCTGCAGCTGTGGGGAGAGTAAAAACTTGAAGCAGTAAATGTGGCAGGATAGCTAAGGAAGTTCTGAGCAGTGTACCAAAGCTCTGCCTATTTCTTTTTGCTGCTTATAGTAAAATGCGAGAGAAATGACACAAATTGAGGGAAAAAATGTAACACCGAAATTAACTGTCTAGCAAGTGTGGCCTACAGAGAACAGATCAGTAAGGGGTGGGCCAGGGGCGATAGCACACATGTGGTTAGGCAGAGCAGTGTGTGCGCATACAACAGACCAAGGCGTGCTCATACAAGGCGGCATGTCCAGTGCAGGCGGAGGACTCTGTATGTCCAGGTCAGGAAGTATCGCAGGACTAACCCTCATTCTTCCATGGCCAAGGGTTGCCAAAAGACTGTACACATGAGACTCCATTTTCCAAAATGAGTAACGAATCGACAATTTAGAACATTTTCTCATCCATGTGGAGAAAAATCCTAAAATTATGGTATTGCTTCCAAAATGTGATGTAGAGTAAAAAGCAAGGGTGTTTGCTAAGACCTTAGATAGAAAACATGGGCACAGGAGAGAATTTTTTTTTTTACAGTTTTTGGCCAGGGCTGGGTTTGAACCCGCCACCTCTGGCATATAAGGCTGGTGCCCTACCCCTTTGAGCCACAGGTACCGCCCCAGGAGACAATTTTTTAAGAGATTAAGAGTGTGCCCCCGAAATATTCACAAACTTATTAGAAGCCTAATATAAGAGAGTTGTCCCTTGACCTACACAGCCGAAGAAAAAAAGAAAAGGAAAAGAAAGAAAGAAGTTACGTTCAATAAAAGGTCAGCTGGGTATGGTGGCACACACCTGTAGCCCCGGCTACTTGAGACGCTGAGGCCGGGGGATCACTTGAGCCTAGGAGTTTGTGGTTGAGGCGAGCTCTGATGATGCCATGGCCTTCTAGCCCAGACAACAGAGTGAGACTCTAAATAAATAAATAAATAATGTTTATGCAGTGTACTCAATACTATTATGATACGAATATATAATTGCTTACACATACATACAAATGATGAAACATAAATATAGTCCAGCAAGATGGAAGGAAGAGGAGGGAAGGGAGAGGTGGGGGGAGGGTGAGTGGAGGGAGAGTGTCTGGTGGGATCTCACCTAATGTGCACAATGCAAGGCCACATTTCAAAACAACCATGAGAATATTATAAATGTCTTACTGCAACAAATAAGTGAGGTGATGGTTATGCTAATCAGTTTGATTTGAGCATTCTACATTATATATCTAATAATCGCATTGTGCCCCATGAATGTACACAGCTATGATTTAATAAAAATTAAATTAGGAAAGAAGACTGTGAATGAATTTGGCATTTGGAAGGGAAATGAATCTTTTCGAGACCAGAGGACAGATTGTATTAGGCAGAATTTTAAGGTGGCCTTGGCGATGTCTGGCTCCAGACACCTTCTCCCAGTTATTCAGTTAAACACTCATCTAGCTACTGCTGGGCAGGAATTTTTCAGACATAATTAAGATACCAACTCAGTTTTCTCCCAAACTACATGGAAAAATTTTATATTTTTTAAAAATAGATTATTTATGAAATGAAAGTTACTTTGGATAACTTAAATAATTGATATAAATTGATTACCATTCTATTAAATTAAATATTATTTGCTTTCTTTACTGTAGTTCTAGAGAGACACTTCAAGAAGGTCCTAAATTTGTTAAATCGCTAATCACTGCTTCTGGTCATTCTTTTTTCTCAACAGTCTGCTGTATCTTCCCTTTCCTTCTAGGTCACCATTATTAATCTCGAATGCCTTTTCCTTTTTGTATTTTTCTGTTTTCTGTGCCTTTTGTTTTAGATGCTTGTCCATGGAATTTAGAGTCCAGAGTTATTTTAACTTAGAGATCTCTAGGTTGTTTTTTTTTTTTTTAATAGTGATCTATTTCCTAAGATTCTAGTTTAAGCAATATTGTTTAGTTATTGTTAATAAATTATTAATTTATTGATATGTTTATTTAATATAAATAATGTATACACTTTATTTAGGTTTGGTTTGGCACCTCAGAAATTTCGGGCATTCTTTACGGCAGATACGCACCTCTTTGCTGGGTGTCCCAAACACTTCCCAAGTTGCCGTACAAAGGGAAACTGGGAAATTGTAGCTAAATGTAGCCATATTTACAAAACATTCATGACAGAATTTTATAAAATATTCTCTATGTGTTGGCCACCTCTGTGACATTCTGTCATGAATATTTTGCAAATACAGTTACCTTTAACTAAAATTTTGCATTTTCCTTTCATATGGTGACTTTAGTGGCACTGGGACACCTGTATTTCTTCTCTATTTGCCCTAGTCAGTGCTCCGTAAAGGGCTCCCACACAATAAAATCTGACCTTTCTAAGTTTCACAAAGATATCGTCCAGGCCTATCTCATATAGAAACCTAGTGCCAGCCAAAGACTAAGAGCTAACTGCTCTGCATAGGAAGAAAGTCTGTCACATGAATTGGTGACCGAATTTTTCTTCCCAAAGATCCATCAGTAGATCGAACTATCAATTTAAATTAGAGTGAATTCAAACCATATGACCATTATAAAAGCCTCCTGGGCATGACCCGGGAGGGAAAGTGCAGAGCAGCGGCCACGTTGTGCATGATGCTGATTTCAACCACTTTACTCTAAATGCCGCGTTGCAGGTTGTGTAGCAGCCCTAGAATATATGACCGGAGCCTCAGTTTAGCACAGATATGGGCCTCGCAGTACAAAGTGGAATGTACTCTCCAAATGAAATTCACTAGAAGACGGTTATTATTTCAAACTACGCATCATGTATTCCTTTGCTTTGACTTCGCTGTGTGAAGTTGAAGTTATTTAAACCTCACTGTGATGTTGCCGGTAACTCCAGGCTTGAGTGTGTTTCGCTGTGTAATCCTTTTGTGGAATAAATGTGATTTTCTCTGCAACATGAACAGGGCATTGGAAGTTTCTAGTGTACAGACAAATTCAAAGTTGAAAGCAGGAGTGAGAAATAAAGCTCTCAGTAATGTATCAAACCCTGTTTCCTCACCATGTTCTTCAGCTAATGTGGAAGTAATAACTATTGATATTCTAAACTTAGTCATCATCAGTGGACATGTTCCAAATTGTGTAGCTTTTACCTCCATAATTAATATTCTTTGCTTTGAGCAAACCATTGTTTTACTATTAACTGTTCTTTTGTTACAGACATACGACGTGTGTACATGGCCACACATACATGTACACGCATTCTGCTCATCACGCAGACCCTCAGATGCAGCCCTGGAAATGTAGGCAGACCTCCGAGGGGCAGGAAGTGAGACCCCTTTCAATTTCAAACTACATTAATTCTGAATGAAATCAAACCTTTTCTCACATTTACTATGCAACCTGGTCTGAGTGAAAAATTGCAGATTTTTAACAAAGGCATTTTCATTGGTTTCCTCCCATTCCCACAAACTCAGAAATCAGTTCCTGTCTGTCAGACATTATAAATTTATCAGTTCTTATGAGTAAAAGTGACAGTCGAATACCATTTAAGTTTATAAATACATATTTCTGTTAGTGAGCTGAACACGGTAGGCCTCAATGATACTCTCTTTTGCTTTTAGAATTTATTTATTTCTAGCTCATTTAAACTACCTTCAGTAACAGGAAAGATTTTACCTAAGTAGACCAGTAACAAAGGCAAAATCAAGAGCATATGTTTCCTGGAACAGTCTAGCAAAAACTTAAATTAAATGAAAAATTAGGTTAATGAAATTGGGAAAAGGAAAATACTTTATTCAAAGGTTTTATTTTTTAAAAAAGAAAAAGCTATGCATGTAAATTACATTGTAGAAAGAAATAGTTATTAGTATCTTTGAAATTTCCTTGGTAGATCCTTAACACTTTTGCATACACATGGTAAACATTAATTTTGGGGTAATAAAAATGTGATTTAATACCACATTCACAGCTTTATGCATATTCCAAAAGTCTCTACAGACTAATTAGCAGTAGCACATTTTGTGGAATGTGCATTCCTCCTTATTTTCCTGGTCTTTAACTACTGTGTAAAATTTAAATAAATGAGGTACGTCTACAGAGGAGAGAAAGGTGGAGAAAATGTTAAATAGAACTGTAGCCACTCTAATAAGGTGAGTGTTTTGGGTCCATAATTTTCACACTAACCCAAGTCCTTTAGAGAAGTCACAGTAAGAAATCAGACAAGTAAAATACTCGAACGTTACAGAATTTACGACACCGTCCAAGGCAGTCGCTCCTCAGGCCAGCTGGGTGGATGTTAAGAAACAGTCAATAGTACTAATTTGTGTCTATTATTTCTTACTGCCAGTCATGTAGCTCTGTAATGGAAATGCTCAGTAACAATTTTCCACCTAAATTCTAATGATGCCCTTTATAATTCTCTTTTTAATGCAGTTCCTGAACTTTAGAAAGGTTATTCCCTGCCAAATGTCAGTTCATTGTAAAGTGCCGCATTAGAAAACCTCTTGCTTTAAAAAAAAAAAAATAAAATAAGTAGTATTGTTTATTATTCCTGTTGAAATTGCATTATCCAATTATGTGCTTCATTGTTGACTAATTCTCTTTTATCAAAAAAAGGAGGAAGATATCTCTTGAAATTAAAAATTAGTTTTCTAATTTAACAAACATGCCATATATAGGATACCTGAAAAGGAATCTTAAAAAGAATATCCTAAATTAATTTATTAAGTGGCATACGACTGTCATTGATAATAAATAAAAGCCAATCAAAAAATGCTGGTAAGGACTTAGCATTACTATTAAAATTATAAAGTAATATTCACCATCACTCTCAACCCAACTCCCATATTCTGGGAATAAATTTTCTCCTTTTTGGTATATTTTAGAATCTTCCTTTTCTAGGCTACTGTGTAAAATAGGAAACCAAGTTTCTGAGATACACAAGTTTATAATTAATTTTGAATTTTAATAAAAGGAATGAACAAAGACCACAAGAATGTCTCAGAATATGTAAATGATTTTTTTTATTAAACTTTGTCATTTAAACATTTGATGGCTGGTGTAAAGATTTGTAGTCTAGGTCCTACACTGAGCACAGGCAGTTTAACTTCAGTGGGAATGACTGAGCAGGGGCATGCCTTGTACATCTGGATATTGATTAAGATTTAGATTTATAAAACTAAAAGATTAAAATTTAAAGCCAACCAAAACTTTATTTATCCTGTCAGGTAGGTTTAATATAATTCATTCTGTTTATACCTATTTAACTGATGTGTCAATGTACCTGTCTCTTCTTGAATTTTCACCTTTGGGAGATTAAGAATTTTAGATATGCTTTTCTTGTGGAGCTCTGTCAGAAGTCATTTATGGGCAAATCATTCCGATTAGGACTGGATGGTTTCTCAGGACTGCCATAAAATAAATTTAAATGTCTCAGCTGTGTTTCTGGTCCAGCAGCCCCCTCGTTAAAGAAACACCACACAATTGCTAGGTTGGCAGCTTTGATTTTAAACACTAGTCTAGGCTGCATGTAGAAGAGAATAAATCGCCTTCTTATTCCTCTCCAAGTCCACAGTGCTTGTAATTTAGAATTGAGAGGCACTCTGTGAACAATGTCCAGAAGCCTAGACGACTTCTCCCCTAAGAGTCTGATACCTGTGAAGCAGACGTCATTAACTGCAGCTCGCAACTTGTCATGTTTGACAGGCAAAGCCAAATAGTTTAGGAATTAGGTAACCACTTTTAATAAGTTGTAAGTGAAAATGCTCCCAAGTTAGTTTTCATTTCCCGGTTTCAGAGAACTTCATTATCCTTAGTAAACCCAGGAATCATTATATGAGAGGAAAAGAAAGAAAAACTGAATTTGAAAGCTGGAGACATCAAAAAAAAAAAAAAAAAAAAAATTAAAGATTTCTATGGGGCTTCAGCCATGTCACAGATCAACTATAATACATTGCTGGACTGCTCATTCCAGAACAGACTCCGTAATCTCTTTGTAACTGAGACATCCCCTTGAGTTTGAAAACAGGAGAAACCGGCCCTGTTAGACTGCAGACTGCTGGTAGGCAAAGGTTCAGAACCAAAGCCCTCTTATTTTTCTAATATGCCTTTTGGGACAATTGTTTACCAATTATTATGATATTTCCTCCTGCCATTTGGGCTGAACTGCTTTAAAGATGTGTAAAATTATACTACGTATAAGTCTCAGAATGAAGGAAAAATCCTGCATGTGAATGATGTGATATACTTTGCCATAAAAGTCCATCATAAAAATGAACAAACTTTAATTCATTTCAATTGCCCTGTGCACACACCACGGGTTCACCTGATAGAAGGCAAAAAATTGACCATAGGTCCTTTACATAATAATAGGATGATTTTACAAGTTACTTAGTGTTTGTGTAAAGTTTTCTCTCTCTCTCCCTCTCTCTCTCTCTCTCTCTCCTTTTTTTTAGAGATAGAGTTTCAGTTTGTCGCCCTTGGTAGAGTGCTGTGGCATCATGGCTCACAGCAAATGTAAAGTTTTTTTTTTTATTATTTAATTGACTTCATTGACTTTTCCTCCTTATAATGGTGGCATCACTGGACCGATCTCTTTGAAATGTATGCTTTTAGCATTTTGAGTGTTTGATCAGTGAGGGGAGACTGTTCAGTCCAGCTCACCGCACCTCTAATGAGCGCTTAACCTGTTGTCATGGTTTTGGATACTGAGTCTCACAACGGGCAAAACGGACCCTGAGGCAGATCTGCATATATTCCAGAAGAGAATATACATCTGTCTAGAGAGGACCGCATGCTCAGCTCTCCTGGACTTTACAGCTGAGAACAATGGTAACAAAAATCAAACGCACCAAGCAAAACAAAATCTTCAAAAGTTATACCAAACATAAAATTATTGAGAGTTTCAACACAAGTATTTCCTTCCTTTCTTTCATTCTCTTTTCACCATAATTCTCAGTGCATAAATGACATTAGTTACAATTTTTCCAGTTGAGAAGCAGAAGTAATGAGAATTCCGTATCTCATCTGGCTTTCCCAGAATCCTTTAGCGGGTGTGGGAGAAGACCGACAGGTCTTTGCCTTGTTGCTGAATAGAAGAATTGAATTAGAGACTGTGCCCAAATCTACCTGCGAAGCCTCCTGATTCTATGATTTGGTGCAGCTGGATGACTGTGGAAAAGTCACTTAAATTTGTAGCACCTTAACTAACATATGGGAAATGGCCTGTGATACCTTTCTTCCCCAATTTACAAGATTAAAAAGATGATTGAAGGAAATAATAGACATTAAAAAACCACAATTGGATATTTTTGTTTTGTAATTAATGGATTTTTAATACAAAACAGACAGCAGACATTATTATTTCTCATATTAAAAAAAAAGACAATTTTAATGGTCAAATGGTCAGCACCAAAGCTTTGTAGTAAAAGTGGTATTTTCACTGATCTATGTTCAGAAATCAATGTTCTAGTTTTTGAAAAACATTTTTAATGATAATAAAATTCTTATAATCCCAGTGAAACCCCCTTGTGAGATGTGATGTGTGAACCCTCTGAATAAACACTTTGAAGATTTACAAAGAAATATTAAGAGCTGATATTTTGAAGATCTCTATTAGCATAATTACTTATCTACAATCTGACTGACAAAGAAATGTGTCCAGCAATAGAAGTAAATCTGGCAAATGGAACAGAATTTCAAAGGCTTAGAGCCCAAGTGTTATTGGTGCTGACACAGAACATGGGGATTGAAGGGAGGGCAAAGCATCCTTTCCAAGCTGGAGAACATATTTTAATCGCTGGATCTAATCCAATTGTCACTGTAGCTATTACATGATAAATCTTTATACTGCCTAAGTAATAAATATATAAATGAGAGTGCTTGACAGATCAGTGGAAGAAGAACATTTGCTAACACTGAATTCTGATGGTTTGGGGGATAACACAACTTTCTATGGTCTGAGGTAATACATATTTTCCATATTATCTTTTTTTGGGGATTTTATAAAAATGTTTTTATTTTTATTTTTTTATTTTTATTACTTTTATTTTTTTATTTTTTTATTGTTAAATCATAGCTGTGTACATTAGTGCAATCACCTGTACCCATTCTAAGATGCACCATAGATGTGGCCCCACCCATCACCCTCCCTCCACCCAAACCTCCCCCCTCCCTTCCCCTTCCTTGGCCCTTTCCCCATAGTCTTGTGCTATAGTTGGGTTATAGCCTTCATGTGAAAGCTATAGTTTACCTTCATAGTAGGGCTGAGTACATTGG